>ML809302.1:44834-57313 GCA_009831015.1 Picea engelmannii | reverse complement strand
CTTTTCCTTGAAGCATTTATGTACTATATCAACAAGCTCGCTTAAAGGAATGAGCTCATCTCCACTTTGAAATGGAAGCACCATATGTAACATTGCAATCTCCATGGCCTCAATAAGATATCTATCATAGACTCGATATCTTCGAATGTATCTATGACAATGTATTGGACATGTTTCATGTTGGAAGAGATCTTATTTAAGTCACTTTGGCTTAATGGATGTATGTTGGTCAAGATAGGCTTGTGTTGCTCTTGGCTTAATGGATGTATGTTGGTCAAGATAGGCTTGTGTTGCTCTTGGCTTAATGGATGTATGTTGGTCAAGATAGGCTTGTGCTGCTCTTGGCTTAATGGATGTATGTTGGTCAAGATAGGCTTGTGCTACTCTTGCTAGGCAATGATCTCATCCCAGTTTCACCTCTTTCTATACATTTCCTCTCTCTACCAATCTAGTTAGTGTTTAACCACTACAA
The DNA here is from genome assembly GCA_009831015.1 of Picea engelmannii. Classification (NCBI taxonomy): domain Eukaryota; kingdom Viridiplantae; phylum Streptophyta; class Pinopsida; order Pinales; family Pinaceae; genus Picea; species Picea engelmannii. The sequence goes on along the minus strand of ML809302.1, from coordinate 56,841 downwards.
CACCAACAACAAATTCTTGGTAGGAATGGATATGTTGGTAAAAATATGTGAAGAAAGGCATGGTCTATTCTTCACACTTATGATCGAACAAGACAAACTCCTCAAAATGTGTTTGGAGGCCTTCTAATAAAATACACAATTTTTTAGATTTACAATATGCTATTTATGTCACTTGATTTTGTCCAACATTTCAAAGATCATTTCCCTAGTATCTTGCATGGTTGTTATCCTTGGTTGCTATTGTTGCTAGATTCACCCATCTGATATTAAGTATGGATTATTTTGTAGTTTTATCTGTTGACAAAGCTAATTGCTTTTACCACCTCACTCATATTTTAAACAATGTCATAAATATGGGATTTGTTTGAATACTATAAAAAACATCTTTGTTGTTTCCAAAGGGAAACTTTTGGGGCATATTATCACCAAGAATGGAATCTAGGTTGATCTAGAAAGAGTGAGAGCCATATCTCAAATTCCATGCCTTAGCCACAAAGAAAGCTATGCAATATTTTTTCAGTGAAATTAACTTCATCACCAAATTATTTCAAATTTCGCAGAGATTGTGAAACCGCCAAATAACATTATTAAAAAAGATACACGGTTTATTTGGATGCATATAGAGAAAGGTGTTTTCAATAAAATTTAAACCACCATCACTTTAGTGTCCATATCAATTAACCTCTATTGCAATAGAGATGTTGAATCATGCACCATTTCTAGAGAGACTTGGAAAAAAATTGAGCAAATCCAAAGGTGCTTTGCAATTTATAATCTTAAAGTTGAGAGCAATACCCCCTATCCCATTTTCCTCTTAGATGATGGGATTTTCCCCATTAAAAGTAAGGCTATGATTAGGTACTTAATATACAAGAATAAGATAATTGACATGAATGATAAAAGGTTTCCTAGCATTGAACCCCAATTTTATTAAATTCAAAATAATAAGGAAAAATCTAAAGTAAAAAACAATGAATTTAGATTTTGAAAGTGTCAATATCAACCTTTTTAGAGTGCAAAATTGGATTATGAAAGTGGCAATATTGGTTTTCAAAAGTGTGAATTTTCAAATAATTTTGAATCCTAAAAGTGCAAATTCTGATTTCAAAAGTGGATTTTTTTATTCCAAAAAGTGTGAATTTTTATTCCAAATGAGTCAATTTTGATTATAAAATTGTGATTTCGATTCAAAAAATGTGAATTTCGATCATTCCAAAAGTGTAAATTTCAATTCCCAAATTACGTCATTAGTTATAAATGTCTAGTCATCCATTCAAGAGAATTACAAATCTTATGTTTTAAAAGACTTATAATGATAAATAAATTTAAAAACTTGCAAATAAGGAGTAAAGAATCACTTAAAATATATATATATATTTCTTCAATAATAGATCCTTTCATGTATTATTAATATTATTTATTTGATATTGTGTTAGAATTTGTAGATTTTATTATATTTTTAAAAATTATAATAAATGTGATATTTTTATTTTTTATTTTTAAAAATAAAATTTGTTATGATAGATTTAAAAGTGAATATCAATATCAACATTTATATTATCAATTTTACCACATTTTGAATTTAATAATCACCCCCCGGATGGGGTGTTATTATGAGTAATAGTACTATGAAACAAATAACGAACTGTGTAAATGTCAGGCGCTCTCTGCAACTCTGCAACTCCCGAGAAGGATGACATACATAGGGTATCCACTCTAGGTTCATTATGTTACACAAAGCAGGAGAAGCTCTTTTCTGATTTTGCTCGTACTTAGTTTTAGTTTTGCAAACTCTAGATGACTTATACTATGATTTTTAGTTTAAGCCCCATGAGCATGCATTATCAAACAGTAAACAAAACTCTAGCTTAAAAAAAAAAATTAGTCACCACACTAAAATAACCATTATCCCAACAACCTCTTATAACTACCTATCATTTTGAAGACTTCCATCATTTTGAAGATTTCTTACACTAGTACATGTTGAAAACTATTTTATCTCACATCTTAATTTACTAAATATTAAAATTAGCAAAATATAAAAATAAAACCAAATTTAAATTATAATGTTGTTTTCAAATAAAAATTATTGAAAATAAACAAAATTTAACTGTAATCTTAAGTATGTGTATAACAATCACTTTATATTGATTAATTATTAATCATTGTCTTAGAGAAAGTTTGGAAAAATTCTTTATACTTAAATAATATTAATTAAATAAAATATATAAAAAATACTATAATATTTAATATAATAATAATAATAATTTGATTTTAAGGTTATGGCCAAGCTAGACACCAAATTGTTGTATGAGACTCTCTTGTTTGTAGGATAAGGGACTCCCTCCAGGCAACAATTTAACTATATATACCCTACCCCCTCTGGATTTGAACGTGTGATCTTTTAAAAAGAAACATATGTTATTAACTACTAGGCCTACTCAGGCTATAAAAAAAGTATTAACATTAAAAATATAGAAATTAAAATAAAATAATATCAATATGAATACTTTACAAGAATCAATCTTTTTATATTTAAAGAAATATAAACCATTTATAAATAATAATGTGTAAAAGCTAGGGCCAAGTATATGAAGATTTATTAATCTTATCTTTGACACAATTAAGTATATTTACCTCTATTACTTTTATATGATTAATTGTATGTTCTAAAGCGTTAGTGTTTTTTTTGTAAATTGTTGGCTATGATTACAGGATTCAGAATCAAAAGAGTTGAACCCGTGATCAACAACAAGCATGATAAACTCATGCCTCTCTCTAGACAAATTGAACTAACCCTCGGGGTTTAGTTCTAAAGCATTAATTACAATGAAATTAGATCTAATTAAAGAGAATGATAAATTTAATTATTGTTGTGTGAGAAGTCCTTTTACATATCAATATAGAAATATTAATATAAATAAATGCAATTAGATATATTGTTTTTTATATTATTTTTTTAAATAATGTAATTTTTAATTAGCCATAGGTGTAAATAATTATATTATAATTGGGTGGAGGATGAAGTGTAGATTTTCTACATTCACTCCTGAATTGTCTAATGGAGAGTCTTGATTAATTATATCATCATTTTCCTTAAATATCGAATAATTTTTTTCTAAAATTAAAAAATATGCAATGTTGGAGATGAATTGAGGAATTGTGATTGAGGGGCGAAATTAGGGGTGTAGTGGATAGAGGTGAGGGGGTAAATCGGGGCATGTGGTGGATGGAGGGGAGGGCCAAATTCGGTGCTAAGAAAGATATGTGTCTTCAACTATTCTTTGTTACTCTATGTGGCAAGGAGTGAAATTGAGGTGTAGTGGATGAAGGTGAGGGGTGAAGTTAGGGCGTGTGGTGGATGGAGGTGATGGTCGAAATGGGGGTTAACAAACATGTGTGTCCTTGATTTTTTTTTGTTACACTACGTGGTAGGGAGAAATTTGGTGTAGGGTCTCAAGGTCAAGTCTCTAGCTAGATATATTCAAGTCCTAAGAGGTCACATGTTCAAATCCAGAGGGGGGTAGGGTATGTATACCTTCGTAGACTTTACCAGTAAAACCACTGGGTGGAGGGGGTCTCATACACCAATTTGGTGTCTGGCTTGGTCGTGACCTTAAAAATAGATTATCATTATCATTATCATTGTAGAAATTATTGAGCATCACTCAATTTCCCCACCCGGTTAGGCCATGTAATCAGGGCCAACAGTTTACCATCCATGGATCATGGGGAAGTACTCGAAGGGTTATCCGTGAGGAATTCCTTGGGAAAAAAATATAACATTTACTATAAAATTATAAATATAGTATATACTACTACTTTTTATAAATATAGTATATAATGTTAGTTATATAAATATTATGGTAATATTACATATCATTACAATTTATTATCATTTTAAAATAATTTTATTTTCTTAAAGCATATAATTACATATGATTTTCGTCTATATACAATATGATTTCAAATTTATATGATGGTGGTGGTGGTGGTGGTGGTTAACATCCACTGAGACTAAAATTGGTCTATCAGACCTTAAGAAAAGTAAGAGACTACTTGGATTTGTTTAAAATGTTATTTTGATGCTTGAAAAGCATGATGAGAAACATTCCAAGATCACTAAAGTTTTGATGACTTAGAACACTGAGATTTTGAGAAAAGATTTGAAGTGTCTCAAATTGCCATTTATTATTATCCTTTTGGTCTCTATCCATAATAATATCCTTTTGGTTCTTAATTATTTCCCATTTCCCTTCCTTTTTGGCATCCTTTACCTTTTGAACCTCCTTCCTTAATTTAGCTTGATCTTTTGGAATGGGATCTTCATTTATAAATATTCCAGACCCTTTTAAGCTTGGAGTTTTACTAAGTATGTTATATTTATGTGCATTAGAGTGTATCATAACCTGAATCAACCTGTATTTATGTTCAATTATTTTTCCCAACCCTTTTGCTTCCATAAGGCCAATTGTTTCAATTTGTGATTTATTTTTTAATTTCTCCTTGACTATTGCTAATGTCTCCTCATTTTTCTATTCTTTTATACCAAAAATTATGAGGTTCAAGGCTCTTTTGTTATGCTCATGGTCTAACTCTATGAGCTTATTCATTTCCTCTTTGATAGGTTTGATATCCAAATTGTGTTTGACACTATTTAGGGCCAAATTGTTAATTAGATTTTCTTCTAGCTCTTTAATCATGTTCCTAATAATTTTATTTTATTCGACCTCTTCTTCCTTCCTTGATTGTTTTTGTCCTTGGTTGTTTTTTTCTATTTCTTGTAATATAGCGTCCATTTTCTGCAGTTGATTCTTAAACCCTAATAGTTAATTGTCTATTTGTCTCTGAATATTATCTTCTAAAGATCTAAATTTATTATCAAGCATTCCTACTAACTCACTTTGAACCATTGCCACTAACTCACTTTGAAGTTTGGTTTCTCTCTCTTCTCTATGTTTTTACATTGATTGTATATATTCATGCAGACTATCTAGGGATACTTTGTTAGGCCTTCCTTTATTCGATTTAGGTATCAACGATGTATTACTCATATTGAAAAGAAAAATAAATAAATAAGAAACTTGTGCACGTGATTCACAGTAGGATTTGAATAGTCAAGGATTTAGTTACCGCAGATCAGGTTTATCATAAACTAGATTCATCATAGACGTGTAGAATGTAATCACCACATCAATTCACCGTAGAGATATCAATTCACCCATAGAGATAAATATTCATGCATTATGTATACACCACATAGATAATATATTTTACAAATAAACCATAATTATATTTAGTTAAACAAATTATTCTAAAATGAAAATAAATAATAATAATATGCAATATTATAATGACATTTATATAATTAACATTATATATACTATATTTCTAAAAAATAATTTTATATATTAATTTTATGATTTAATAATCAATGTTATCATTATTAGATATAACATTAATAATAAAATTATTATTTATAATAATATTGCATATTGTTATTGATAAGCTACTTCGAATTGTCTCTCTGCAACTTCTTCCTATTCTGATCTTTTAATCCACCAATGACGACCCCCACTAATGGAGGAGCCACCTCCTCTTATCAAAAAATTATAGCTGATAGCCCTAGATTCCCTCTCATACCCCTCACTCCACAAGATATCCTAGCCTAATGGACACAGAACAGACAAAAGGGACCAAGGAAACCCTGAAAAGTATGGATCCCATCTGAGGATAGAACCCCCAGACCTAGAAAGATGATAAGAAAATCCAATCATCATGCATCCCGCAGGAAAAGGAAATTTCGCATTACAAATCATGTTGCCCCTATTGGGGGAGGATATTCAATACATGCAGGACCCTACCCTCATTTGAAAATTCATGGGCCTCTGGCCTTCCGATAAATCCCTCGCATGGTGGATCAAAACCCGATGGAAGCCCAAAGGAGAGGTCACCCTCAAACTGGGATCCAAAGGATTCTTCACATCCATTTTCAACCTGGTGGAAGACCGAGAAAGGGTATTCCAAGGAGGACCATACTTCTTCAACTCCTTCGGCCTCTACATGAGGATCTGGAAAGAGAACTTCAGCCTGGAAAAGGAGGACTTCACCGCAACCCTAGTTTGGATTAGACTGTACTCGCTCTTGTAGGAGTATTGGCACATAAAACTATTAAAGGGTATAGGGAACACCCTTGGTTCCTTTGTCAGAATTTCATAAGCCACCCTCCAAGGCTGCTACACTTCCTTCACCCAGATTTGTGTCTACCTCAATGTCTCTAAATCTCTCCCTACCTCAATTTTCTTCAAATATAGAGACATAGACTGGATTCAGACCCTGGATTATGAGCACATTCCCTTTCGTTGTCGAACATTCCATGCTCATAGGAACATTTTCTGGGAATGTCCCCTAAATAAGCAATTTGAGCCCACACCCTACCCAGAGAAAGATGAGGCAGGGTTCGAAAAATTCTAGGCCAAACGTGAATCCCCCAAAAAAATCCCCACCTAGCCCAACCCAAAAGACCCTCCCATCAACAAAAATTTTGAGTCCCTCACCCATCTACCTAAGCAAGAAGCCCCTGATGCAAACCCCTCGGTCAAAACCCCAAAAATTATCAAGCCCAGGCTGGAACATGCCCCTTCAATCCAAAGTGCTACTACCCCTCTTAATCTAGATCCCCTGCCCCAAAACCAAGATGAACCAATGATCCCCTCTAACTCCCCAAAGGCAGAGCAGGAAAATCTAGAAGAAATGGATCTGGAGGAGCTAGATATGCAAGGCATGGCAACAACATGCGAATGAAAATAGGAACACTTAATACCAGACCAACAAATAAGATTACTTCAAAGTGATTTCATTAAATCGAGGAACAAAGAGAAGGGAACAATGAACCAAAAAGGTAATAACATTGGAACTGCTTCTCTATAAATCAAAAACAATTCCAACAAATATATTATTAAGGCACCCAAATATGAAAAAAAAAGAGGAAGTCCCTCCAACAAGCAACTCTTACAAGAACTGAGAGAACTCCTTCTAAACTCGGGAAGGATAAAGAGCATGGCGGAAAAATTCTCCTCCCAGCCCCAACCTCCTCAATGAAATACATCTCTTGGGACGTTAGGGGCCTTAACATCCCTTGTAAGAAAAAATGCTTAAAGACCTTGTTATTTGAAGAAAAACCCTTAATCATGTTGTTATAAGAAACCAAATTCTCTTTCACAACCATGGAAAAAATGGGAGTCAAATGTTGGAGAAGCTACAATTTCATAGCTATTGATGTCGAAGGAGATTCATGTGCCCTGGCAATCCCGTGGAACCCCAAAAAAATTACCCTCTCCTCCTTCTTCACCACCCACCACTCCATAACTTCCAAATTCCAACCCATTGGCTCTGACTTTTCAGGATACTTCACTAATGTTTATGGCCCTCAACACTTGTAGGAGAAACTCTCCTTCCTGTAGTCTCTTTCTCATTTGGTTCCCCTCATAGACAGCTAGCCTTGGATCATAGGGGGAGACTTCAACCTCATAAACTCTCTCTCAGAGAAAAGTGGAGGTTTAAACCGATTGGAACAAGACTCTAAAAAAATCAAAGAAACCATTGGTGACTTGATCTTGGTAGTTTGGGAAACTTCAAATGGTAAATTCACTTGGAGCAATCGTAGAGCTAGCCACCACCACATAGCCTCCCACTTAGATCGCTTACTTCTCTCAGAATCCCTTCTCCTCAAAAAATTCACCTTAGAATCCACCATTCTCCCCTATCATGGCTCGGACCACTCACCCGTATCCCTCTCAGTCAACATCCCAACTACCCCCAAGAACCGTCCCTTTTTCTTTGAATCCTTCTGAATATCAGATCAACTCGAGCTTCCCGATGTATAGACTCCAACAACAATTGAAGAACCTGAAACAAAAAATCAAGGAATGGAATAAATAAGAATTTGGCAACATAATCCAAACCAAACACCAACTTCAATCAAGAATGAAACAAAACCAACAATAGATGATATCCTATGGGAACTCTTTGGATCTAGTTGAGGAAGATATCTCTCTCATGGACTAGATAGAAAATAAAGAAAAGCAAGAGGAAATTCTATGGAGACAGAAGTCTAGAATCCAATGGCTTCAAGAAGATGAGAGAAACACCAAGTTGTTGGACACAAACCTAATCAGGAGAAAAGTCTATTTTTGGGAAGAGAAGCATGAAAGGAGGAAAGGAAAGTTGTAAGGAAAAGCAACACATATGAGGGAAGCGGGAAAGGCACACATGCAAGGAAGACCTAATGACACTAGGGTTAGGGTTTTTGTAATGTATGGTAATGGATGATGAGCCAAGAATATAAATAGGTAGTACTTAGATGAAGAAAATGCAGACTGCGCAAAAGGGAGAAAATATATAGAGGATGAGAGCAGAGAATGGATGGCAGAAAGTTGTAAGAACTGTACTAGTAAGTAAGCTAGTGAGCTAGGGAAGCAGTGAGCAAATTGATCCCAAGGGTTAGATCGCAGGTTGAGGAGCATGGTGCCGTCTAGTCAACCTCACAAGGGTCGAGGAACCTATTGAAGGGAGTAAGATCTAATATTGTAAACACGCGCGGCGTGACATATTACTGAACCATAATAAAGAGCTTGATAGCCAGATCTTTGTGGACGTAGCCTAGGAGGGGGTGAACCACGATAACACTTGTGTTGTGTGAATGAATGTATGCGTATTTATTGTTTTTAAGTGGTGAATGTTAGATGAATGAATTAACTAGTTGAATATGGTATTCCACATGCATGAATAGAATGACTACTATAATTAGATGTAGACTGAATAAATAAAGATTACAAGATACAATCGCAGATCTCCACTCATTCCTAGGTTGAAAACACCTAAGTATTTCATCCACCCATAGAGCTATCTCGGGTGAGACTACGTAGTATAACCTATGTGATGCGTTGCCTTCTGGTCTGCCATAGGGGCCGATAGTTTTAGAGGGATTTTGTTGGGAGATTATCAAATATGAACTAGGGTCAATCTATGACAGTAAGGTAGGATCAGGATAACTGATAAATAATCCTAAGTAGAAGAGTATAAAAACCAACACAAGTTTTTCCACAACTCTATGATACAAAGGAGACACCATAACAAATCGTCTCCCTAAAATACCAACAAGGAAACAAACTCAACAACCATCAAGACATCCAATCTGAGCTCCTACAATATTACAAAACTCTTATGCAAGAACCACAAATGAATAGAATGATCTCCCTCAAAATGATTACTCATCATATTCCTAAATTGATAAACGAACACCGCAATGAAGCCATGATGAGGCCAATAAAAATGGAAGAGGTAGAGCAAGTGATCTTGGAAATCTCCAGGACCGAACGAATTCACAGTGGACTTCTACCAATCCTACTGGTCTGTAATAAAAAATAAAGTTTGGGAAGAAATGGAAGAATCCATAAGATTCAAAAACTTCCTTCCAGCATTCAATGTCACCTTCCTTTCCCTCATCCCTAAAGAGGAGAATATAGAAACCCCCCATAAATTCTACCATATCTCCCTCTGCAATTCCATCTACAAACTCATTTCCAAAATCATTGCAAAAAGACTGAAACCCCTCCTCCCCTCCCTCGTCTCCCCGGAGTAGATAGACTATGTAGAAGTAAGACAAATCCTAGACAACATCATCCTCATGCATGAACTCATCCACTCTCTCCATTCCTCCAAGAATCCCACAATTCTCATCAAATTAGACCTCTCCAAAGCCTTTGATGGCCTAAACTGGACTTACATCCTCTGTATTTTGGCTACGTTTGGTTTCAGTGAAACTTGGATACAATGGATTTAATCTTTTCTCTCCTCAACCTTATTTTCTATCTTGGTCAATGACTCCCCCTCCTCGACCTTCTCCCCCTCCCTGACCTTCTCCCCCTCCAGAGGTATCCGTTAGGGATACCCCCTCTCCCCTTTCCTATTTATTCTAATGGTAGAAGGCTTGGGAAGACCAGAAAATGGAAATGGATTTCTCTCCATGAAGAAGAATCCCCAACCTCTCAACAACAATTTGTGAATGAGAACATGCTTATGGCCTCTCCAACTATGAAAGAAGCACTAACAATCAAACAAGTTCTCAGTGACTTCTCTAAAGCCTATGGTATGTGCATCAACGAAGAGAAATCCAATATCTATTTCTTCAACACCCCCCATCCAATCCAGCGACACCTAACAAGTATCCTAGGGTTCCAACCTAGCAAGATTTCATCTAACTACCTGGGAGTTCCCGTCACAGAAAAATCCCAAAAGAAGAAATATGGGAGGACTTCCTAGACAAGATGGAAAAAACGTTGGGCAATTGGGATTTCCATTCGCTCAACATAGCCAGTCGTCTCATCCTCATCAAATCGGTCCTTTAAGAGCTACCTATCTATCATCTCTTAGTTATAGTAGCCCCAAAATATATTCTGATACCAATGAGGAATCTCCAAAGAGACTTCTTATGGCGGAGCACAAAGATAAAGAAGAAATGGGCGCTAGTCGATGTTGGATTACTGAGAGGGGGGGTGAATCAGTAATAGAGCAATCTAATTATTTTTCACCACAAAATGCAAGTGTTATATCAATGTAACATTATCATCCAATAGTTGTAGAGTAAATAAACAATGAACAAATGAGCAATCACACACATACACAATACACCAATGTTTTATGTGGAAACCAAAAGCGGGAGAAAACCACATAATTATTTTTCTTATATGTCTTTAAGTATTACATTCATTGGAAGCATCAAATTCCTTTGTTTTCTAGCTTCAACTGGAAGGAGGCTCCACCCCCTAGTTTCTCAGGCTACAACCTGAGGGAAGCTCCAACTCCTCAATTCTCTGGCTATAACCCCCTATGTTCTCTGGCTACAACCGGAAGGTGGCTACAACCACCTGTCCTTGTCCCGTCCAACTGACCTGACATATAAGTAGAATGATGGAACCATTGTCACACTATCACTGTGAGATATATTGATGTAAATTTGTACCAATCAACCTACACCATAAACAAGTGCACCAACATGTACCATAAACAAGTGCATCAACCAGGCACCAACCTGTACCTATCATGCATCAACTACACATCAACTATGACTCATCCAGATGTACCAACATCATCAACTATACACCTCATGTATGTGCCTACTCATCAACTACTTGTCTCAACCATGTACCCATACCTCAACCAAAATCCCTCATCAATTTCATCATCCAAATCTGATCTGATCACATATACCTAAAACACTATACCACAAGTCTGTACCTCAAACCATGTGCTAGAATCTTACTGTTATACAACCTCTCTCTGTACCAATAACTTCAGCAACATACCTCAACCAAAATCCCTCAAACATGAACCAAAATTAAACTTCAATAGATCTGCCTTAGATCAACTCTACAACAAGCCATAAACTCCCAAGAGGCCATCCAACATATTTACAAGGAAAACCCTCAACTTGATTCATAAAATCAGCACTACACATATGAGAACCATACATTTTTTCTTCTTGTAGCGCTCTGTTGCCGCGGTTTTGCTGTCGCGAATCCACTACTGCAATTTTTCTGCCGCACTTTTTCTGCTGCGGTTTTTCCGTCGCACTTTTCCTGCCGCACTTTTCCTACTGCGATTTTTATGTCGCACTTTTTCTGCCGCACATTTCCTGTCGCACTTTTTCTTCCGCACTTTTCCCGCTACACGTTTTCTGCCGCACTTTTCCTGTTGCACTTTTCCTGCTACACATTTCTCTATCAATAATACCTGCCCAAATAACCTTTCACAAAAATAGACATTCAATGATATTCTAGTGTGTTTTGAATGAGAGACCCTTCCCTCTTATTTATACTTTTATGTAGCTTCCTCAAGGGGTTACCTTCTAACCATCTTAACCCACTTTCCTTATTTTAGGGTTAACCCACTTATAACCACTTGTCCACTTAACTTAACCACTTTCCATAATTAGTAAGTTCTCCAT
>ML809302.1:20291-32945 GCA_009831015.1 Picea engelmannii | reverse complement strand
GGCAGCCCAAAGATTATTGTAAGTGACAGAGATCCCATCTTCACTGGACATTTTTGGACATAATTATTTTCTTGTTTGGGTACTCAATTGGCTCATATCTCATCCTATCATCCTCAATCTAATGGAAAAACCGAGATAGTGAAAAAATGTCTGGAAGGCAACCTCCGTTGCTTTGTCTCTAATAAACAAACACAATGGTTCAAATGGTTACCCTTAGCAAAATGGTGGTATAACACTTCATTTCATACTGCAACAAAAATGACACCATTTATAGCACTCTATGGATACCACCCTCCTTCCATCACTTCTTCTCTAAAAGAAAAATCTAAGGTTCAAGCAGTGGAAGATCACATCGAGCATAAACAACAAGTTCTCCAAATCTTAAAGGACAACTTGACCATGGCATAGAATCACATGAAACAACAAGCAGATCAACATCATAGTGAAAGAAGTTTTGAAGTAGGGGATTGGGTGTTTTTAAGACTACAACCATACAAACAGATGTCCCTCAAGCAAACCAAGAAGGATAAAAAATTATCACCAAAGTACTATGGCCCTTATAAGGTGTTGCAAAATATTGGTACTATGGCATACAAATTGGAGTTGCATGCATCTTCCCGAGTACGCCCAGTTTTCCATGTTTCATGCTTAAAGAAGGTTATAGGTGACAAGATCCCAATTCAAACTATATTTCCAGAACTTGACAATGAAGGAAAAAACATATTGGATCTTGAAGCCATCACTGACACAAGAATTCACCAGCTGAGGAATAGATCCAATTCAGAGTATCTCATTAAATGGAGGAAACTATCGATTGAAGATTCCAGTTGGGAAGATGAGTATTTTACACAGAAGCATCCAGAGTTACTCAAGCATTGCGAACAACACTTGTCTCAAGGGGAGGGGCATGTTAAGCACTAAATAGTGGCTCATTACCCCTTAATTGGGGCATATTACATTAGTAATGTTATTTTATTTATGTCGGCTTGAGTCCTTAGTTGTAATTGTACCTCATAGTCTCCTATATATACCAAGGAGACATTTTCATTTGGAATCATCTTGTATTTGGACATTTATGTGGGGTATAAGGAGGTTGCCCCCTCGAAGAGGATTATTACTTGAAATTCTCTCTTTTTCAAGGTGTTGAGTACTTATTCTGAGGTTTTTCTATGTTATATTGATATTTGATTCCTAACAAGTTATGTGACGTTCCACATACCACCGGAAATGGCATGACGTGTACTATCCATCTAGAATATTTTTACCTGGAAATATATCAAAACTCATACCATTATCCATCAAACAAACTTGGGTCAATTACCCAAACCTTTGTGGTACCATAATTCACTATCGGACTTTCTTCAAGGGTTGACATCAATGAAAACCAACCTAATTAATCAACAGTCGCACGAGAAAAATTCTATCTTCCAAAACTCAAAGGTGGTCTAGGCTTGAGAGATCCACAAACCCTCAGCCACACCCTAAGGGAAAAGATATGGGGGAATTGGTTGACCAACCCCCATTCTCAATAGGCCAGACTTTGGAAAATCAAATACGCATAAAATCAACAAAACATTCATATTATCAGAATGAAAAATCTCCCCCCCCCCTCGGGGTTCAAGCCTTTGGAACCTAGACTGGAAAAACTGACACTTAATTCAAGAGAATTGCTTCTGGGAAATCAACAATGGAAGGGGCACTCTCTTCTAGGAGGATGCCTGGAAACGACTCCCCAGACTTGCGGACCAACCCTCTCTTCATAGAATCCAAGCTGGAATGACAACCCATAATAAGACTAGAGTTGCGAAATATTGGGTCAAAGAAACAACTCCCGACCACTTGCGGAATTAGCCCCACTTCCAAGGTTGGAGCAGAGAAACAAATAGCATAATTAAAAAATATTTCCTAGAGGATCTAAAAAAAAGGAAAATCTGTAGATCCGAACAATAGGACAGTCTAAGATGGGGTGCCAACTCTTTGAGAAATTTCTCAATGAAATAATTCTATGATATCGCTGTCAAGCACAACAAGTCTCCTCAAGCTCAAATCCGGGTCAAGATTTGGAAACAATGACCATGGCCGAAAGTCTCAACCTTTCTCTGGTTGCTAGCCCTAAATAGACCCCTCACTTGGGACAACCTATGCAAACAAGGGTTCTCTAGCCCCTCTCAATGCCCTCTATGCTAGACACATGAGGAAAATGTTGAGCACCTCTTCAGCACCTGTACCTACACAAAAAAGCTCTAGACCCTTCATGCACTTCTCTTTAGGCGCTCAGGCCACATCTGAAGCTCCATTAAGGAAACCCTTGAGCTTTGGCCCTCTTCTATAATGCTAAACCCCATAGTCAACTGAGTGTGGATACTCTTACCGGGGTTTCTCACCTGGAAATTCTGGAAGGAGTGCAACCATAGGGTATTCAAAATTCAGTCACGGACACTAGAAGAGATCTGGAACAAAGTCCTCACCTCCATCAAGGAAACTATCTTGGCCCAGCCTTGGGAAGACAAATACTGGTAGGGAAATCCGCTTGAGCTTTTAATAATCCAAGGCCTCAACCTCCATTCCAACTTATCCTCCTTCATAAAAAACTAGCTTCCCCCCCGTCCTTAGCTTCTCAGTGGAAACCCCCCCAGAACGATTTATAAAGATGAACTTTGACGGGGCCTTAAAAGGAAATCCAGGACAGACATGAAATGGAGGCATCTTCAGATCCAGTAAAGGCATCATTCTAAGAATATATGGGGGTCAAATAGGGATAAACACCAATAATGTAGTTGAACTCCAGGTGTTGGAAGAAGGTCTTTGTGTAACCAACTCACAAGGGTACGACAAGCTAATAATAGAAGGGAATTCTCATATAGTGATTAACATGTTCAAAAAATTGCAGCAAGGCACCCCAACTTCAAAAACCTCAAAAATTTGGAGGTTGGAGGCTATCATAGACGCCATTCAGTAGATGTTGACCTCCATGCCTATCATTATCTTAAGTCACGTGAAACGCTTGAAAAATAAGCTCATAGACTGGAAAACAAATGAAAGTTACAAGATTAGTGAGGACTCGTGGGACAGATCTTAGACTCCATCAGTAGTGGAGGATATCGTGCAAGCTTATGACTCAATTTCTAGACAATACCTTCACTACACAAAGCTTGAGCCAAAGAATTGCCTAAACCCTCAAGAATGAAAAAGGATCAACTCTAGGATGGAGACGACCCACGAGGAAAACAACTTGGGTGAAATCCCAACAGGAGAAAGGAAAGACTCGAACTTTCAAGCAGTCGAAATCCCAGAGGACGAAGAGGATGTGTCGCAAATCCTATGCAACACTTGCCACCTAAGCAACCCTTCGAATTGGTAGACAGATCAACTGACAGGAATAGAAGGATTTGGCGTCACCGGCCTTAGACCAAAGATAATCGAGCAACCCCTCTTGCACGCAAATAAAAGTTGTGATAATTTAGAAGGGATTCCTGAGACCAACAAAAGGTTGATTAATGTCCCTACCTACCACTCCTCCTCTCCAGTGTGCAACCATCTAGACTCCCACAGGGCCCTCTACCGATCAGACAACATCTGACTGCCAACTACTCACAATGAGTACAATCGAAAAGATTGTGCCCTAATCTTTCCCCATCAACATTTAACATGGGAGATCCTTCCAAAGAAGTCTCAGGAAGAGCTCTAATAGGATGTCTATGAGATCACCCTCCAACTAACTGCAAAGGAAAATTACCAGAGATTTACACAACATGTCAAGTATTTCCGACTATGAGATAACAAAGGAATCAGATAAGCCTACGTCATCACCCACAATCAGAAATTAAGGAAGCTACCACCACAACCAAGTCTCGAGGAGGATCAAATTAGAGATCATACACTCTCCCACGAGGCAAAGGATTCGAGAGGAGGTATGAGGTAGAGCCAGCAAGGCGAGGGCACTTCAGAAATAAATGCACGTAATATGGATTCCTCGAGACTCCTAGAAACTCCCTCGCCTCTATGATAATCTCCCAGATGACGAGCCTCCCTCCTCAGAGTAGGATTGGGACCCTTAGTGATATTTTCATGCCGACACTATAGCCTGAAATCCTGGCTCAAACCTTTCAGACCTCCTTCGCAGACAACAAGGGATCTGTCAGGAATCCTCTCGCAATTTGGTACCAACTTGCTCTTCCAGCTCTTATCAGATACACTATGGCCCCCAGGCATGGCTACTCCTCTGGATACAGATGAGGCGTTGGCTTCCATGGAGTTTCCTCTTTATGGCAGTAGGAGGAAGGAGTTCCAGAAACTAGGATCCAACAAGAGGCTTTCAATGTCGCTCAAAACTTCACCACAATCACCCCTTAGTGTTTCCAGAGAGCTTTGGAGAAATTCAAAGATACTGTCAGCGAGGAACTTGATATGACCAAAGACATAGAGGTAGTTGAGACCACGATTCACTGGGTTCCAGACATCGTCCATACCAGAGGAAAATACATGTGCTAAAACTATACTGGTACCTTAAGACGCTTCTCGACCAAATGCTTCAAACCAGAGAGGACGTGCAAAACACGCTCTAGATCCAGCTCAACAACCTTCACTTGATGGTTCACGAGATTATTGCTTACCTCCCCCAATCCGTGTGTCATCTGACTCACCCTCCGAGTCACTAGGCAACTCAACCGACTCACCAGGAAGCCCCATCTGACAGCTCAAGCGAGGGGCCCTCGACCCCTTGAAGTTTGTTCTCCTTTCTCTTCTTTTTGAAATGATAACAAACAATAGTTATAGACTGGATAACCATATTATCATAACAGTTTCTAAGTTTTTTTGGACTTGTTATAAACAATACTTTTGGTCGAATGCTATCTACTTCTGTTGTTGGTCTGATCAGATACTAGAAATTTGTGTATGAACCTTACAAAAAAAAATATTGCATATTTTTTTTTTTTTGTAACTTAGGGAATTGGTAACAACGGAAATATCATACTCGCGTGACACGGGGTCGAATCCTGTCGTTTACCTTATAACCCCCAGGGAGAAACACACAGCCCACAAGCACGCCCTCTGAGTAAATCGGGGTGAGAATCGACCTTGAGACCTCTTTTTACATATTTCCTTCCATTTACACAACACTTGCAAATTAGTCTACACCCCTGCGGGCCAAATATTGTATATTATTATTATTTATTTTCATTTTAAAATTTTTTCATAAGATATATAATTGAATATGATCTTGGTTTATATAAGATATGATATTCATAATTTATAGAATGTCATTTGCAATTTGACTATTTGTTTTAATGGGATATATCAAAATTGTTGTATTCATTAATCAAAATGGAATAGTTATCATTTTCATATATAAAATAGTTATTTTATAATTATTTCCTTTTCATATAACATCTAAATAAATATGACTCTAAGAAATTTGTATAACCTCAAATTATTTGAATTAAAAGTTTTGTCTTGGAATCTATTGTATTATATTTTAATGTTCAAATTTCATTACCTTTTTTTACAAATTGTTCTATTTAATTGAAAGAAAGATGAAAAGTAGTTATCATTTTGTTAAAATATCATGTTATAGTTGAATGATAGAGAATGCATATAATTTAGATGTACTATTGTTGTTGAAGAAAAATAATAGATATTATAGAATTTATGGACATCTTTTTATTGAATGAAATTTATTTTGAAGCCGGAAGTCAAAAGACATATGCTCTCACCATTGGTGAAAACCCCCTTGCACATCTCTTGTTGGATGTTAGACTAAAAAAAACACATCAATGACCTCAAAAAACTAACATCTCACACACACAAAAAAATATGATCTCATTATATGCTTTAATATATTTATTAAAAATAATATTATATACTATATCTATAATTATAGTGAATGTTATTAAATATAATATTGAATATAAAATTATAGATATAGTATAAAATATTATTTTCTTATAAATATAGTATATATTGTTAGTTATATAAATGATATAATAAGATCATATAATATATAATATTACATATTGTTAATAATTATTATCATTTTAAAATAATTGGTTTTTCACAAAGTATAGAATTAAATATAATTTTGGTATATATATATATATATATATATATATATATATATATATATTACTTATTGAGAAATATATCTTTTTCTTTTTCTCGAAAATATTAATATTTTTAATACTATAAATGGAATAACAAAAAAGTCAACCTAGTAAACATATTATCGATGAGCCACAATTAAGAAAAATATTTAAGATCAATGTTCTCCAATCTAAAAGAGGAAACCTTTCAAAACCTGAATTAAAAGAAGAGATGATAAAAAAAATTAAAATAAATGGTACACAAAAACCTGTCTCGATGAGATAAATATCATCTCTTCAAATGAGAAAGTATTGCAGAAAAGGATGTCCACTATATGCAATATAGGTGTTGAAAATAATTGAAGGTGACAAACCAAGCCTCGAAGACCACCCCACACTAAGAGAATACAGAGATGTATTTCTGAAAGAGGTACCGGGTCTACCTCCGAGAAGGGACATTGACTTCTCAATAGAACTTGCACCAGGAGCGGTGCCAGTGTCTAGAACACTCTACAGGATGAGCACACCTGAGCTAGTTGAGCTTAAATTACAACTGAAAGAAATGATGGACAGAGGCTATATTTGGCCCAACGTGTCTCCATGGGGAGCACCAGTCCTGTTTGTGAAAAAGAAAGACGGTACCCTCCGACTGTGCATAGATTATAGACAACTCAATAAGGTAACTATAAAGAACAAGTACCCCTTACCCAGGATCGATGACTTGTTTGATCAATTGGGAGGAGCCTCTATCTTCTCGAATATAAACTTGAGATCGGGATATCATCAAGTCCGAATCAAGGGTGGAGACATCCACAAAACTGCCTTCAGGACGAGATATGGTCACTATGAGTTTGTGGTAGTGCCATTTGGGTTAACCAATGCCCCTGCCACTTTTATGTTCTTGATGAACAATGTGCTCAACAAATTCCTAGACAAATTTGTGTTGGTTTTTATTGACGACATATTAATTTACTCCAAGAATAGAGAGGAACATGAGGAACACCTTAGGCTTGTGCTTCAAGTGCTAAGAGAACATCAACTCTATCCCAAATTTAGCAAGTGTGACTTTTTCCAAAAGCAAATACATTACTTGGGCCATGTCCTATCTGAAGAAGGGGTAGCGGTAGACCTGATAAGATCAGGTCTATTATGGAATGGCCTACCCCGAAGGATGTTTCAGATATCAGATCCTTTATGGGCTTGGCAGGATACTATAGGAGATTTATAAAAGGATTCTCCAAGATTGGGTGTCCAATCACTACCCTCCAGAAGAAGGGGACAAAATTCACGTGGACACAAAAATGTGAAGAAAGATTTCAAACCCTAAAACATCTACTGACCCACGCACCCGTACTGAAGATCGCCGATTCCGAAGCTAACTTCCTTGTGTGCACATATGCCTGTAAGGAAGGGCTCGGAGGAGTCCTTATGAAAGGAGGAAGTGTGGTCTGCTATGAATCCCAAAAATTGAATGAGCACGAAGTCAACTATGTGACCCATGATCTAGAGCTGGCCGCCATAGTGCACGCCTTGAAAATGTAGAGGTATTACCTCCTAGGAAGAAAATTTGTACTTATGACAGACCACTATGGATTGCAATATCTGTTTGACCAACCAAATCTCAATGCCATACAAGCTAGGTGGATGGCTATCCTCAGGGTGTTTGATTTTGAAATCAAACATATTAAGGGAAAGGAAAATAGGGTGGTCGATGCCCTTAGCAGAAGCATGAAAACAATTCACCTGGCAGCGGTAAGCACCTGTGAGACAGATGTCAAGGAAAGAGTCAGAAATGCACATGAAACAGATATATTCTTCCAGACCGCGACCTCGTATCTGAAGAAAGAACCCACAGGGATAAAGTATGAAGGATACCAGAGGATAGATGGAGGTTTGCTAACTTACAGAAACAGATTGTACATTCTAGATTGTGACGACTTGAAGAGGTTTATAATGGATGAACTGCACAAAAGACCCTATAGTGGCCATCCAGGATACCAGAAAATGATCACGACCACCAAGAAACAATTCTATTGGCCTGGATTGAAGAAATACATAGCTGAGTACTTAGCCAAGTTGATAGATTTCCAACAGGTAAAATCAGAACACCGACACCCAGCAGGATTACTACAACCTCTACCAATCCCGAAATGGAAATGGGGAACCATCTCCATGGATTTCATCACTGGATTACCAACCTCGACCAAACAGAATGACGCCATCATGGTAGTGGTGGATAAATTGAGCAAGTATGCTCATTTTATCCACGTTAAGTCGACTTGTAAGGCAATAGACATCGCCAACGTATTCATGAAGGAGATATTTAGACTGCATGGTATGCCGAAGGAGATTGTGTTTGATAGAGACACAAAATTTACTTCCAACTTTTGGAAATCACTGATGGCTGGTTTGGAGACCAAGTTACTATTTAGCACAACCTATCACCCTCAAATGATGGACAGACGGAAAGGGTGAATCAAATATTAGAAGACATGCTCAGGATGCAGGTAATGCATGAACCCAATCAAATATTAGAACACATGCTCAGGATGCATGTAATGCATCAACCCAAAAGGTGGGAAGACTACCTGCCACTAGTGGAATTCACCTACAACAACGGCTACCAAGAATCCCTGAAAACGAGTCCTTTCGAAGTCCACTATGGTAGGCCGTGAAACACTCCAGTTAGTTTGAATAATCCCGTAAACAGAGTTACCATTGGACCCGACATGTTGAAAGAAATGGAACTACAAGTGACTTAGATAAAACAAAATCTAAAGGTCGTTCAGAACCGACAAAAAAGCTACGCCGACAGAAGGAGAACTCCAAGAGAGTTCCAGGCGAGAGACCACATATATCTCAGAGTTAGGCCCAGGAAGAGTTCCCTGAGGATGGGAGCTTGTGCCAAGTTGGCACCTTGGTATTGTGGACCCTTTGAAGTTCTAGATAGACTGGGACTTGTAGCCTATAGGCTAGCATTTCCTTCCACAGTAAAAGCACATAATGTTTTCCATGTTTCATTATTGAAGAAATATGTACATGATTCTAATCATATAATTGACTGGTCTATTATCCAAGTGGAACCGGAGGGAGAATTCCTACCAAAACCTCAATGCATACTGGACAGAAAGGAAACCCTGCTCAGGAACCGAACCATTGCATAGGTCAAGGTGCATTGGAAACATTTTGGCCCAGATGAGGCTACATGGGAAATGGAAGATGCCATGAAACAAGCATATCCAATTTTGTTTACCCCAGTACATACATGTCATATTGACAGATAGAACATCGAGGACGATGTTCCTTTAAGGGGGAGGGAATTGTAACACCCTATTTCCCCCAGTCTGTAAAAAAATAACTATACTGGCCAAGAACTATGGCAAACTCAAAGATTGTGAATGTTTGATTTAATGGACCTTTGTATAAAAGGTCTAAGGAATGTAAATGATATATGAATATATGTTGCATAATTGTTGAGAGGGGGATGTGCTGAAAAGAGACCATGATGGCTGATGAGAGGTGGTGGAAGGGGCCGTGAGTGGTTGCGTTAACTTCCACCGAACCAAAACCGTATTGGTTTGTACGTGCTCGGTAAAACCAAAGCTCACTCTCAGACCTCGAAATGAATTACTGCTCGGATGGTAGGTGGGGAGGCTCCTCAAGAGTAAATGAGGGGATGGGGCGAACCGCCCATCCATAGAAGCTCTCAGACCTGACCATCGGATAGGGAATTTCATGCCACACACAACCTCGTAGGAGGAAAAAAGTGTGGAAGGAGGGGGAGAGTGGAGCATACAGATACACACACACACATGCGAGAGAAACACAGAAGGAGAGCCAGAGGAACTCCGGGAAATACAGTGAGTCATGAGCAGAGGAGAAGGAAAGTAACCTTCATCCTGTACTTTCGATGAGCAGGAAGTAAGAGACTGAGTCTCAAAGCATCGTGGTCTATCTCGGGGGTGGCTAGTGGTAAATCCATTTGGAGTCGCTGAGCCTACGGTTGGGTGGAAACGAGCACTCCTCTCAGCAGTTGCATTACACCTGGTGTTTTTTGATAAGTATATATGTCCTGTATTTCAAATCGAATGTTTCGGAATGCATGCTCATGGTTGTACACTCATGAATGGTTTCTGTATAGAAGTGTTTGCCTGATGTGTTTGATCGGAAAAGGCAGATGCATGCTTATACTTGTATGGCCATATTCGGTTTATATATATATATACATTGAACAAGTTCAGATTTTGGGTCTGTTTTCGGGAGATCTGTCCCATTTACTTGACTCACGTATGTCTTGGTTGGATTTCCCTGAAGGCACCCCCTTCTGGGAAAGTTCCCTCACTAATTCCAAAGCCGGAGTGAATTCCTTGAAAGGACTACTGTTTAAGTAAATATCTAAGCTTACCTCGCCCTTGTCACAGAGTTCATAACTCGATAAGTTAAGAAGGCCTTTCAGTCATGTCCCCAAGGCTGGTGATAATTACGCAAGAATCCATTGAAGGATTTTATGGCCTAAGTTTGGAGACCTTGCACCGGAAAGAATGGTTCCCTCAGAGTCTTGATGTTTCAGTGTTTCGGCACCCGGGATATCTAAAAGAAAGTCTCTTGTACTTGCCAGTCCCGAAAACCCAACTTGCGAAACCCCGAAATGGCATAGCGTGTCTAGAGTTGGATGTTTCGGTGTTTTGGCACCCGGGAAACCCAAGGGTCAGTTCCCTTGTACTCGTCAGTCGCGAAGTCCCGACTTGTGAAACCCCGAAATGATAATAGCATGGATGAGACATGGTGTTTCGATGTTTTGGCACCCAGGATATCTAAAGGCAAGTCTCTTGTACTCGCCAGTCATGAAATCCTGACTTGTGAAACCCCGAAATGGCATAGTGTGTCTAGAGTTGGATGTTTCGGTGTTTCGACACCCGGGAAACCCAAGGGTCAGTTCCCTTGTACTCGCCAGTCGTGAATTCCCGACTTGCGAAACCCCAAAATGATAATAGTGCGGATGAGACATGGTGTTTCGGCACCCAGGATATCTAAAGGCAAGTCTCTTTTACTCACCAGCCCTGAAATCCCGACTTGCGAAACCCCAAAATGGCATAGCGTGTCTAGAGTTGGATGTTTCGGTGTTTCAGCACCTGGAAAACCCAGGGGTCAGTTCCCTTGTACTCGCTAGTCGTGAAGTCCTGACTTGCGAAACCCCAAAATGAGCTTAGCGATGAATACAGGATAGGAATTTTGGCTCCCGGGAAACCTAAGTGCGAGACCTCCTGTTTGCGCATATTGTGAAACCCCGACTTGCGAAACTCTGAAATAATAATAGCGCGGATAAGTCTTGATGTCTCGATATTTCGACACCCGGGATATCTAGAGGCAAGTCCCTGGTACACGCCAGTTCTGAATTCCCGACTTGTGAAATCCCGATATGGCTCAGCACGTGTAGATTTGGTTTTCGGTGTTTCGACACTCGGAAAACCGAAGGGCATGAACCCCTCGTCCTCTTCTACCACAAAAACCCGGTACGCAAAACTCCAAAAGGTGGAATGCCAGGTTTCAATCCGAGGCATTGTTAGATGTGATGAACTGTTTGTTCCTTTCAGATTTCGGCACTTCGAGAGACCAGAGAACAGGGGAACACATGCATCGCGATTTCCCGAATCACGAAAGTCGGAAGCACCTCTCCGGTAAGGCCTATGGTCATAGCCAATGATCATATGGGTAAGGAGAAGGGATGGTAGGGTCTGCATTAGGCCCCATAGGAATTCGAGGATTTTGTTTCTCAGGGAAAAGAAGGAAAAAGCCAAAAAATATTAGTTCTTGTAGTGGGTGTGTTACATTGCCGCCTATAACCTTCTTTAAGCATGAAACATGGAAAACTGGGTGTACTCGTGAAGATGCAAGCAGCTCCAATTTGTACTTTGGTGATAACTTATTATCCTTCTTGGCTTGCTTGAGGGACATCTGTTTGTATGGTTGTAGTCTTAAAAATACCCAATCCCCTACTTCAAAACTTCTTTCACTACGATGTTGATCTGCTTGTTGTTTCATGCGATTTTGTGCCATGGTTAGGTTGTCCTTTAAGATTTGGAGAAATTGTTGTTGATTCTCGATGTGATCTTCCACTGCTTGAACCTTAGATTTTTATTTTAGAGAAGAAGTGATGGAAGGAGGGTGGTATCCATAAAGTGCCATAAATAGTGTTATTTTTGTTGCAGTATGAAAGGAAGTGTTATACCACCATTCTGCCAAGGGTAACCATTTGAACCATTGTGTTTGTTTATCAGAGACAAAGCAACGAAGGTATCCTTAGACACATTTATTCACTATCTCGGTTTGTCCATCATATTGAGGATGATAGGATGAGCTATGAGACAATTGAGTACCCAAACAAGAAAATAATTATGTCCAAAAATGTCTAGTGAAGATGGGATCTCTACCACTTACAATAATCTTTGGGCTGCCATGTAGCTTTTGAACTGTCTCCATGAATGCGGTGGCAACTGTACTAGATTTGAAGGGATGAGAGAGTGCACAAAAGTGTGCATACTTGGTCAGTCTATCAACAATCACCATGATGACA
>ML809302.1:0-18448 GCA_009831015.1 Picea engelmannii | reverse complement strand
CATCCATATTAGTATCCAACTTAGCTTCCATTGAATCCATCTTAGTATCCAACTTAGCTTCCATTGAATCCATCTTATTTTGTAGTTCATTTATGTCCCTACACATTTCTTCACCTTCATCAAGAGTCCAAGTAGGATTTTCTATAGGCTTATTTGGTGTAGAAGTTCCCTTTTTTGGTGGCATGTTGGCCAAGTATCACTTTTGAACCTTGATTTTGAGGTGCTTCTGTTAGACAATATTTCTTCTGTTGTATCTCCCAAGTTTCGACCCTTTTGGGTATGAAACTTTCTTTTATGTAGTTCTCTGATATTTATTCTCTGCAATGCCACAAGTTTGATCAAAATTGGATGTGCCAAGTGGAATTTATGGTAACTTCCCCACAACTTGCCGATTTTTGGCCTTTCCAGGAGATCTCACTTGTATAGCGTGCCCCGCACAAAATAATTGATATAAAATTGTAAAACTCGCACTAGAAATACTACAGACTATCCACGATCCAATGAAACCATTCCCACTCAATTTGGATACTCTAGGAAGAAGTTATGACTATTTTACTTGGAACACCTTCTTGAGACTAGTCAATAGGACTAGTCAGATATCCTATCTTACACAGGGTGTATCTACAAATTTAAGATTACCTAGAAGCTGAAATTCGTACCACAGATACCTTACTAATTTCTTTAAATAGCCGCTAGAATTCAGGGTCTAAAACATTACAGAAAATTTTTTATAGCAAAAATTCCGCAATGACTCAGTTCAGGATGATTCCAGAACCCTATCTTGTACAGGCTGTATCTCTGAAAGTATAAGCCTCAGGAGCTGAATTTTTCACCCAGTGTACCTTGATCCGTCTATTAAATATACTCCAAGTCGTTCCTTTTGAAACATTGTAGAAAAAAAGTTATAGCAAAAATTCCAAGGTGTCTCAGATGTAGCAGTGAAACCCCAAGACCTTAAGCTCTGATACCATATGTTAAGAACCAAATATCAATATAGAATGGAAAAACCTCAAAAAAAGTACTCAACACCTTGAAAAAGAGATAATTTCAGATAATAAGCCTCTTTGAGGGGGCAACCTCCTTTTACCCCACTTAAATGTTCAAGTACAAGATGATTCAAAATGAAATTGTCTCCTTGGTATATATAGGAGACTAGGAGGTATAATTACAACTAATGGCCTAAAGACGACATAAATAAAATAACATTACTAATATAATTGCCCTAATTAAGGGGTAATGAGCCAATATTAGGGCTTAACACACATCACCTGTTACATTTGCTTCTTGATTTATTTCCTGTTGTCCATCTCTTTGTTTCCTTGGAGCTTTGTAGTCTTTCTTCAGATGTCATTTCTTCCCACAATTTTTGCACTCTATCTTTCCAAGTCTAGATTTGGATCTGCCCTTCTTAAAATTCCCACGGTTCCCTGAGCCCTTTCCTCTATCCTTTTGTCTTCCCCTGTTCTCCATGTTCGACGCATTACCTGATGTCTCACCTGTGCTTTTCCATCGCATTTCCTCACTAAGGATAACACCAACACCATCATCAAATTTTAAAGTATTTGAACCAGAGACAGAGTTACTTGCATCCATGACCAAGCCGTTCCATCTTTCTGGCAATGAGCACAAGATTAGAAGAGCTCTAACCTCATCATCAAAGTCCACTTTTACGGAACTTAGTTGATTAGTAACCGTATTAAATTCATTTAAATGATCTGCAACAGACCCACCTTCTGACATCTTCATATTAAATAATCTCTTCATTATAAATACCTTATTGGACGCCGAGGGTTTTTCATATAGTTTAGCCAACGTGTCCATAAGATCCTTCATTGTCTTTTCTTTCGAAATATTGAAAGACACCGACGCTGCCAAGCTCAGCCGTATCGTTCCTAGAGCCTTTCTATCAAGAATATCCCATTCTTCGTCCTTCATGGCCGTCAAGTTCTTTTCTACTCTGCCCAATGGTAGGAATAGATCCTTCTGATATAAATAATCTTCCATCTGCATCTTCCATAACTGGTAGTTTTGGCCGTTAAATTTCTCGACCCTAAACTTTCCATCTTCCGACATTGCTCCCACTCGAACCAGGAACCCTCTTTTCCTGCGAGTTACCTTTCGCTCTGATACCAATGGTTAGAAAAATAGGAACGCGGAGAAATAAAATAAAACAAATGTGGAAACAAAACACAGAAGATACACAATACAATAAAGACACAGATTTACGTGGTTCACCCAGTGTGGGCTACATTCACCAGAGAAATTGCCAGGTCCTTCCTTTATTATTATCCAGCAAATGAAGGGATACAACCTACAACAAAACCCACTGTAACTTCCTCTTCTTTCTCTCACAGTCTCCTTTCTTAGAATACAATACTCGCGATCATGCATAGCCACAATACATTTCCCTCATAACAGAGGGTTGCCTTCTAGGGAAAAAATCCCTAACATAATTTCTACCGTTAGATTTGCGACCTTATAATGAATGGTCCAAATTTACAATGAAATTACAATATACTTTTACAAGGCAATTTTTCCTTCGGGGCCTTCGCCCCCGAACCCCCCAGCCGGGGGATAGGCCCCCTGGACCCCGCAGAGGGGGTACCCCCCCTCTGCACTCCCCCGCGTGGAAGAGTGTACATACTTCTGGGGTGTAAAGTCTTCATGGGGTATAAATACGGGTGAAAAACACAAGACCTCTGAGTCAGGAAGATAATCAGGCTCCAAAACTAACAAAATAGCTCATCGCTTTTCTCTTGTTCACCATCAAGACTCAAAACTTTGTCATTGTCATTTTCAAGGGAAGAAAACTTCGATAAATCTATCCTTGAAAATGGAACCAAACCATATGTTATTCCTTGAGACATCCCTGGCTATGAAACTATGCCAAGGCACCCTCTATAGGTAAAGAACCTCCCCACTTTAGACTAACCTAGAATATTCCAGTATCTATAGGGGGTAACCCTCATTGTGAAATATTTTCTTTTAATCTCTAACAACCTTAAAATAAAACATTTGATGATAGGGAGAAGTAAACTATAAGAAAATATGATGAGAAATATGCGAGTAGTTCTTTCATAACCTTTGGGAACTTTACATTAGTTTATCAAACACATTGGATAATATGGTGGTAAACTTGGTTTACTGTTATGAAAAAGGGGACTTGTAGTCTACATTTGTCGCATTATTAGACACAATAGTTGAGTATGCAAATATGATGGAGGTTCACATTCAAGGGATCCCTCCCAATAACCTCACTCGACCTGCCTCTCCCCAACAACAATATATCACACTAGAAGAAAGATAAGAAGATTTGGCATAGATAGGAGAAGGGGAGAATAAAGTAGAGGATGAAAGGAAAAAAACTGAAGAAAAAGTTGACAATAAGATAAGGGAAAAGGAAGAATGTAACTAGATTCAAGGAAGGAAACAAATTCAAAAATGGAAAAACAAGAGAGAAAGACTGCAAATTTAAAAGCAACCAATGAAGCCACATAGAAAGCATAAGAAGAGAAAAAAACAATAGAAGAGAAAGCTACAAATGAAGCTGCCTAGGATAAGAAAACAGAGAAGGACAATGGAAAAGAGAAAGAGGATGTTGAGAAGAATAAAACAAAAATACAACAATTAGGAGGAGAAAATGAAGGGGATGTTGAAAATATCATGTCTAAATCCAGTGTGCCCTAGCAGGTTGGAGGAGCTCCCACTTCTACCCTGGTTTTCCCTTCCCCTTCCAAATTCTCTCACATTCTTTCTCTAGATATACCAATAGGGATGCCTAGAAAACCTAGTGCTAGCACCTCACACACCATTGATTAACAACCTTCATGGTTGGACATTATTCAACCCTTGGACTATTATGACCATGTTAATATAGTGAGGGAAGAAAAGGAGAGGAGAAAAGACAAAAAAGAGGCATTTTATGCCCTAGAGCCTTCATATGCCATTGGCCAGCCCAAAATATTCCCCATGTATGACAATAAGATGAGATAATATATTGTAACCACCCGAGAGCCCCTAGTAAAAAACCTGTCCTCGAAAATCAAGCCCTATGATTTGAGTGCTTCTCAAGTCAAATTTGAAACTTCTGACTTGCCTGCATTGTTGATATTCTAATGGAAAATATTTCTAGTAGTGTGTTATACAACAAATATGTGAAGGCTACCCATTCAAGTGATATTTTGAAGAATAAATTTGATGCTATGTTCATCCCAGGGCCCAAACCTATTATTGAATACCAAAGTGAAAGCTCTAGATATGGAAAGGAGTAGCTACAAAACATATTGGTCACCCTAACTAGGGATTCATAGGCATCTACTGAATATGTCTCCCTCATTAAGGATAAATATGGTAGGATTAAAGTTGTATAAAGGAATCAAACAACTCCAATGTTCCCTTTGCCTCAATAAATGGTGGAGGAAAAACATAAATTGACTAACGAGGTTAATTTCCTGAGAAATGAAAGTGCTATCTTGAATGCAAAGAATTAATTCTTGGAAGAAAGGATAATGGTGCTAGAAGTTGATCATAACAAAGAAACAAATTTATCCTTTCATTTGTATGAGGCCAATGAAAGGATCAATAACTTGCAATATGAAATTTCCCAAGTAAAATTGAACAGAGGAATCAACTTCAATACTAGGATTTCTAGGATTGTGGATAATGCTAACGTGCAATTCCAAAAAATAATCGAGCAACTACTAAAGGAAGTAACCAAGACACCTTGTTGCAAGTGACCAATGCCTAAAACTTGGATGATAAGAGGAAAGAGGATCTTAAAAGTAGGGGAAAAAGCTAGAAGAAGACTAAAATAAATGACATGAACAAAATATGTAGGGAACAACACTGGTAGAGGAAAGAGATACCTAGAAGACTAGGTATGAGGAAGTCTTGTTAGAAGCTAGACTGCAGGATAACATAAAAGCTATGAAAAGCATAACTTGAGGTCATGTATTTGATTGTGTTCCTAAAATCATAGATCACTTGTAGTACTACCTAGAGTTTGATGGTCTCCATAGGTAGGTAAAGAAGTAATTGGATGATACAAGAAAGGAGGTGGAGTTTAGAGAAAGGGTGAAAAATATAGTCAACTAGGTCCTCAACAAAATCTCATCTCAAGCCTTGGAATTATTAGGAATCAAGGATTGAACATTTATCTATATGGACACGGATACTTGCAACAACAAATTTAAGAGCTAGATGATAATAGATAGGAAGGAATATACATAAACTCATATAAAACTTTAGGACTAACACGAGAAATATTATAAATCATGGCCTTCCATGTCCATGGGACAATTAGTTGTGGCCACACTCTCCAGACAAGTACCATGGGTTACTAAATGTAGTAAAGGGTAGGCTAATAAATGTGATAGAAAAATGGACTATTCATCACCCCATAAAGTCTACAATCATTTGCATCCATCTATCACCACCTAGACCCTCATGAGATGTTATGTTTTCTCTCTGTTCCCCATTAATCACATAGAAAATATAGAGCTAAACAAATCATTTAGGATTTTGAATGGTGGCAAGATAGTCAACAAGCAAGGGTGGAAACAAATTGACATTGCGTATGAATTTTCCACCAACGACCCCAAACAAGAACCACCTAAAGAAGCCTGCCCTCTAAATTATATGTTTCCTAGGCTGTAGCAACCCTCCTATCTTCCCATTGTAACAACCTCATCTTTAAGCTAGACAACCTACCCAAGCTAAAAAAGAAAGTGATTCTAGAAAGGGAAGGAATACAAAATGGTAAACAACAATTTTCAATTAAGCTTCTCACATGTGACACCTAATTTAGCATGGATTAGAGATGAGTGGTGACCCTTAATTTGGGGTTAAGACTTAAGGGAGAGAAAACTAATTAATAACAACATAAGACCATGTAGAGTCTATATAAGTAGCCCTTGACATCAGAAAAAGGATAAGGATTTTAGATATGGAAAGGCTACTGAAATTTTGAGAGAACAAACCCTATCATTTTGTAGTGTTTCATTGACCCGAAGTTGGGAGGATATATCCCATTGATTTTGTATTATTTCTATTCTTGTTCTCCTCTTCTCTGTAAACTCAATTGTAAGCTCCAAATTTTGAGAAGTAAGCAATAGAGGCCTATGACTGAAATTTTATAGTTCTCATCTACTAACCTCATTGTAATTCAATGAACTATTGAGTATATTGTATAATCAGGACCAAGGCATATTACTACTATTCAAATAATATTATCAAACAAGTTATGCACAAGTCCTTCCATTTTACATCTTTTTTTTTTCTTTTTTTTTTTATGTTGAATGAATCAATTGATCTATGTTTGTCTTTCCCATTTGATTTTTAGTCTTAAATGAATGTGCTAAATGAGAAAGTAATGAGTTGCTTCTTCTTAGAACATATTTCATTTTATTGCACTATGTCTTGCAAATATGGAATCATGATTAAAGTGCCCTTCTTCATTGGGTTAATAAACTATACTTTCAACAATCTTTGAGTATTTTTCCCTTTCACCACTTGTAAAGAAAACATAAATCATACTTGTAGGGATTGTTTTCATGCATCATTTTCCCCTACAATAAATTGAGTGGGAGATTCATAAGCCAAGTTGTTCCTATGATAGGAACAAATAATAACTTTAGGACATTTGAGGGGAACAATATGGGGGACAAAATAATCTATAAAAAAATAAAAATAAAACTAAAATAGGGAATTATAGTAAATTTGGGTCTCATAATAAAAAATATGGTTGATGAGTTGGAATTCAAAAATCAATAGAATTTCAAGAAATTGGGTCAACAATAATCATTGAGTTGGAAGTACAGAAATCAAGGATGATTATGTGTTGTATTTTTATTTGAGACCATGTTACTACATATAAACCTCACCTTGGTTAATATTTTGGTAATATCATCTTAAGATATGGGCCTAATGGTTAATAACATGTGTTTCCTCCTTTGAGGTCACAGGTTCAGGTTCAAATCCAGAGGGGGGTAGGGTATGTATACCTCTGTAGACTTTAGAAGTCAAATTGTTGCGCGCATGCATCAATTTGGTGTTTGTCTTGGCCATGACCTTAAAAATAGATTATTAGTATTATTAGTATTATTGATGATGATGATGATGATGATGATGATGATGATTAATTTCCACTGATACCAACTTGGTCTATCAGACCTTAATAGGGTAGGGGATTACTTGCAATTCTTTATAGTTTTGTTTCTATGCTCGAAAAGCATTAAGAGAAGCTTTCCAAGATCACCATAATTTTGTTGAGTTAAAAGGTTAGGGAGGTTAGTAGTGTGGACAATATTTTGAAATTGAGATCTAATCTGGGTATAGGCTGGACAATCTAAGAGATAATGCTTTTCATATTCAGCCTTCTTAGTGCCACAAAGGTAACACACTCTTTCGTCTCAAGGTGTTTTAGGGATTAACCAATGCCCAATTTCACTATGGAGCTTGTGAGAATTTTTTCTTATCTTAGAAATGCTTATTTTCTTCTTTACACTTGTCAAAACATAGAGATAATTTTGATCTTCTAGATTATGGTTCATTACCTCCTTATAATACCTTAATTTTATTTTTTTCTCTAAATCTTTATCACACCACATTTTCTCCTTAAATTTTGATTTAATGATATTTTTAATAGTATCTTTATTCTGCAAAATGGCATCTTCCATGATTCCCCAATGGCTTATCCAAGATTGGGCATCTTTATGCCAATCCCACTTGAGTCAAAGGTGGTTACGGCTGAAATTGGAAGCAATTTTAGGTAAGCCTCTTGTCTTCCATGTTGTTTATCTTGTTATTATACAATAGGTATCTATAGATATCCATGATCTCAATGGGGGAAAGGCTTACCTCTAAGAGGAGGATGGGATAGGGAACATCTCCTTTAATTTTGAGATTATTGGTTATAAAATTCTTTTGGATTTGCTCTATCTTTATTCAGGATTCACGAGAGATACTGCATCCCCAGAATTTGTATCCATATAGAATAACATGCGTAACAAGATTCTCAAAGAGGAGATTCTTATTATCCCAAATACAAAGATCGACCAATTTGCAATTGTTTTCAAGCCCATAACAATTTTTCCATCCCCCAATAATCCTTTTCTCAATGTTATAATTCCAATTGAGTTTGTAGTGAATATTGATTCCAAGATATTTGTATGAAGTCATTTCCTCTAAGTTGTTGTTTACATATACGAAGGTACCATAAGTGGTCTTAATGGATTTAATGATCATGACCTTAGTCTTGTGAGTGTTAATACCCATATTGGAGAAAAAATCCTTGAGGATTCTTATTTTCTTTCCAAGATCATTGGGACTTCTCTCCATAAGAAAAATATCATCAACATAAAGAAGAAGATTGATGACTATACCAGCGAGAGTAGGGCTGACACAACCTGCTTCGTCTAAACAATCTTCTAATTTTTAAATGCATATGCCAAAAATGGTAGGAGACAAGGGACACCCTTGCTTGAATCCAATATTGTAGTGAATTTATTTTGACCATCGCTCAGTGTTCTTGAACTTGGAAATAACATTCTCATACAACCTTATTGCAAAAACCCTCAACTCGAAAGACACTTTTATCTCTTCCAACCTATCCCAAAGGTTTTTCCAAGGAACCGTGTCAAAAGCTTTTCTAAAGTCAACAAAACAACAAAAAAAATTGGTTTTAGTATTGTGGAACTCCTTTGCAATGATCCTAAAGGTAACAGTATGGTCCACATTTGAATGATATCTCCTAAACCCAGCCTGGCCTTTAGCTCTTTTAGCGTGTCTCTCTAGCCATGACTAATCTTCTTTTCCAAAATAATTCCATAAAGATTGGATAAAATATGGCTAATCATTATGTTCCTATAATTAGAGGGAACGTTTCTATCCCCATTTTTAAAAATAAGAACAATGAGGCTTTGTGTCTAGAGTTTAGGGAAGCCTTTCTAGAGAGATAAATTGAAGATCTTGCGTAAGTGAGGGATGAGGATAGGCCCCCCAATTTAAAAAAAATCATCTTCGTAGCCTTTAATGTCCTTAGATTTCTCCAACTTATCATAGGACCTTTGTTGATCCAGGTGGATATTGGTGGTCACCCACCCGTTCCAACTGGCTCCTCTTGTCAGTTTTTAGTGCAGAACGTTCTTTTGTACTTGTTTGTAATTATGGGTTCTACACTTTTGGGGATGCCTAAGGCCCTACACATATTCCAGATGGATACTGATGGCCTCCCACCTAATCCAACTGGATTATTTTGTATGTTTTCATGTCAGCACATCTTGTTGTACTTCTAGGTTCGTTTTGGGGCCCTAAACAATGTTCTTTTGTCTTTCCACAATCAAAATATAGATAGAGTCAAATTTTAATGACATAATGCGTATTTCTTGAAAATACCTTTCCAACGGGCTATCACGCGTCTAAAACAAAGATCGTATGCAAACGTTACAACCCTGAGAAGTTAATGTACTAATTTACCCAAATAGGGCTCACATGGATTTTGGTGTTTCATCTCCTAGGGTTAGGTTTTTGGATTTTGGATGTTTATCATAAAAAGGCATTCAAAGCCTCATTGTAATGATTTTCTTGTGAATGAGCGTAGACGTCACATCTCTTCTCAGAGATAAAGTTGCCACCATTCTAACGAGTCTTACACTCTGTATTTTTACAGTCTCTTTACAATTGTTTCATTAACAAAAATCGAGTATTGTTTTATTTCTTTGTTTCTCGAAATTTCCATGAGTATTTTATTATAATTTCTCTTCTTTCATTTCGTTCCAAAAATAATTTGGATCAGTGGTATCAGAGCAGGCTTCTCTTGATCATTTTTCAATGCATGTCCCTGACAAGGTCCGAGTATAGCTAGTTGGGTCTCGAGTATGTCTCTCTTGAGGACAATCACTCTTGCACGCCCAAGAAACCCTCGATGGCGGCAAAAAATAAAAATGGCGTAGCAGAAGATTATATTAACCTATTTCTTAAGAAATCTCTCGCGCAATAGAGGGACAAAATGATGGAGAATTTTTCACACATTATTCAATGTTTGTCGATATCAACAGGTGCATCTTCATCAAGCGACCATTTTGAAGGAACCTCTCCCTTCAAGGTACAAGTTAATTTTGATATTCCCATATTTGAAGGTCAAATAGATGCAAATACCCTAGAAAAATGGTTAAATCTATTAGAAAGTTATTTCTTTGTTCAAAAAAAATTCGACAGGGAAACGATCACCTTTGCACTCCTCAAGGATCTCCCCCATGTCAAACATTGGTGGGAAATTTACTGGGAGAAAAGTTCCACATAGGAATCTGAAATATATGGGGTCGAGCCCACTTGGGATTTTTTGTGTGGATGCGGTCAAAGAACAATACTATCCTGTTGATAACTATGAAGACTAGTACATGAGATGGACCACACTATGGCAAGAGAAGAGACAAACAGTGTCAGAGTTCACAAATACTTTCCATACCTTGTGCACCAAGCTGGGTATCAAAGACTCTGAGCGTCATCTATTTCTGAAATATCGTGGGGCTCTGCATAGGTACATCCAAACTGAAATGGATTTCCTAAACATCTCATTAATGGGAGTGGCCTATCGATATGATGTCAAAATCGAGCATAAATTTAGGCGCTAAAACAAATGGGAATTCGGGTTTGAAAATATGCAACAACCAAAGCACGATAAAGATTTCCCTAATCAATAGCCTCTAGACAACCTGTCCAAGACATAGGACAAAAAGGGTAAAGTAAAGGAAAATAATGACATTGGGAAGTGGCGTGACTTCCATAAAATACCTTGGCACAACACAGATGAATGTCGCTCGAAACAATAATTGGTGGTCAAGGTCAAAGACACAGAGCATAACCTTGATTCAGAATCCGATCCAAAAAATATTGGAAACAAACATATCATTGACGCAGACCCCACTGCTACTATCGTGACCACACCAATTCAACTAGAAGAACTAGTAGATCCTAAAGAGGGGGAGTGCCTCTTTCATTCACAGATTGGGTGAAGGGGACCCCATTGCATTTCATTGTTGATAACGACAACTAGAAGAACCTCATATCATCTAAGGTCGTCAAACAATTGGGTTTGTTGACAACACCACACCTGCAGCCATACAATATTGGGTGGCTTCACCAGGGACAAGATCTTCGCGTCAGCCAGCAGTGTCGCCTGTCCTATGGAATCCATCCTTTCAAGGACGAGGTAGTTTGTGATATTTCCCCTCTTGATGTATGTGATGTTGTTTTGGGCCAACCATATATGTGGAAACATCATGTTTTCTATGAGTCTAGACCCTGTAGTGTCATTATTACTCTAGGAGGTCAGATCTACAGGATACCAGAGGTAGTTCCAACTACTTCTCCATAAAAAAAAACACCGCAAGGTAATCTCTCATACTGCAAAATTCATCCTCTTCACAGTCTGTTCAAAGGATGCACAGAACACCGCTAGAAACACTGCAGCCTCAACACCTTCTATCCAGCAAAAATAAATTGTCAAAGAGAAAGAAGATATTGTTTCTTCACTTACAATGGTTTCTACACAATGCCCTGTCAAACCAAGAGACAACAGGTTGGTGGAGCAGATTCAACCCCGCCAGCACCAGATTTGTGACAGTCTTCCACAGACCAAGCAACACAACTTCTCCAACAAGGTACGCATCTCACTAAGATTAAGATTTAGCAAATGATTTCCCATCTTCCTTGGGCACTCAACGCAGTGGAGACCATTGCTTCCTAAGAGGGGAGGATTGATCCAGGTGGATATCAATGGCCACCCACCTGTTCCAACTGGCTCCTCTTGTTAGTTTTTAGTGCAACACATTCTTTTATACTTCTTTGTAATTGTGGGTTCTACACTTCTGGATTTGTTTGAAGCCCTACACATCTTCTAAGTGGATACTTGTGGCCTCCCACCTAATCCAACTGCCTTATTTTGTATGTTTTCATGTCATCACATCTTGTTGTACTTCCAGGTCTGTTTTGGGGCCCTAAACAGTGTTATTTTTGCTTGCCACAGTCAAACTATAGATAAAGTCAGAGTTTGACGATGTAATGTGTAGTTCTCAAAAATACCTTTCCAATGGGCTATCACACATCTAAAACGAAGATCGTATGCAAAAGTTAGGACCCCTGGAAGTTAATGTACTAACTTACCCAAACGGGGCCCACATGAATTTTGGCGTTTCATCTCCTAGGGTTAAGTTTTTAGATGTCTAGGGTTTTGACATTCATTTTTATCATAAAAAGGCCTTTAGAGCCTCATTGTAATGATCTTCTTGTGAATGAGCGTAACCGTCACATCTCTTCTCAGAGATAAAACTACCACCATTCTAGTGAGTCTTGTACTCTGTATTTTGCAGTCTCTTTACAATTCTTTCATTAATAGAAATCGAGTATTGTTGTATTTCTCTGTTTCTGGCAATTTCCATGAGTATTTCATTATAATTTCTCTACTTTCATTTCGTTCTGAAAATAATCCGGATCATTTGCACCATGGAAAGCCATGACAATTCCAAAAAAGGATCTCAAGTGTCCCAAATTCCTATTTATTATTATCCTCGTGGTCTCTATCCCTAACAATAGCTTTTCGATTTCTAATTATTGCCCATTTTCCTTCTTTCCTGGCTTCTTTTACTTTTTGAACTTCCTTCCTTAATTCAACTTGGTCTTCTTTTACTTTTTGAACTTCCTTCCTTAATTTAGCTTGGTCTTCGGGAATGAGGTCTTCATTTATAAATATTTGTGGCCCTTATAAGCTCGGAGATTTATTGAGTATGCTATATTTATGGTCACAACAAATTACTTTGACACAAATCAACCTATCTTTATGATCAATTAATTTTCTTAACCTCTTTGCTTCTATGAGGTAAGTTTTTCAATTTGTGATTTTTTTTTAGTTATTCTTTTACTATTGCAAGTGTATCCTCCTCTTGTTGTTATTTTATACCAAAACTTATGAGGGTTAAGGCTCTTTTATTATTATTATGATAAGTATTTTTCCTCCTCTTGTTGTTATTTTATACCAAAAATTATGAGGTTTAAGGCTCTTTTACACCAAATTGGTGTATGCGACCCCCTTGTTTGTGGGACAAGGGACCCCCCTCCGCCCAGCGATTTGACTGGTAAAGTCTACGAAGGTATACATACCCTACCCCCTCTGGATTTGAACCTGTGACCTCTTAAGAGGAAACACATGTTCTTAACCATTAGGCCCACTCAGGCTGTATAATATATTATAACTCATTAGTTGTAACTCCTCATAAGGTGTAACTATATTATAAAGTAGAGGTATTTAACTAGTTAAAATATATAATAGACTATATTACATAAAATAAGTAACAATTATTTAGTTATATATAATATTTAATAATTAATTAGTTATATTATATATAATAATGAATTATGTATTATACAAAATATTTATAAGTGTATATTATTATTATTTTAATATTTATTGTTATTATTATATCATTTAATTATAATTTTATTTTTGAAGTTTTAAATTTATTATAAATTATATAAACATGTAATAATATATTTAATTAATTATGAATCTTTTAAATACAATAAAATTTAAATTTAAATAATTTAGCAATTCACCATTTTAACCCAATTTATTTGGCATATACTTATTGTGAAGTGGCTCAAATTTACTCTAAAAACCCCTAAATTTTTGTATATAATCTAGAGAGTTATGCAACACAAAGAGTTTGAACCCTTTACCATCCACATACTTGATCTCAAACAATCAATTCCAAATGGACGAATAAAGTCTTATTGAGACTGAGAATTAATAGGGAGAACAACTTTACATAATATATGTGGGATAAATTCCCTGAATGGGGTGTTAGTGCGGCACACTTGGCGTATGACAGGGGCAGGCACCAGCCACCGAGGCATGGAGCCATGTGACGGGCTCGTGCCACCGCCCGCCACCCTCCTCCAGAATTAAATAGATGTTACTATGACGTGAAAGGGCATTTATGCAACTTCCCTCTCCGTATTCGCGTCTTTGTATGGCTTGGTCACTGGTGTGTGTATCTTGTCTTTGCTTGCATCCCGAAGGGCTCCTCCCTTCGCAGCCATGGATTGATCCTGTTCAAATTCTCTGGCTCGATGCGGCCCCTACTTGCCCCCAGGCCATTTACCTCTGCCTAGTGCACCTAGTCTCTTCGACCAATCACAAATACTACCTTATGCCGCGTCCGAGGGGAAGACCGCCGAGGGGCTCTCCTTGGAAGCCTCGCCGGCCCTCGGTCTCGCCTCCCGACTCACCCTCCATCTGCTCTTCCCCCCCCCCTCCAGTCCGAGCTTTTCATTGCTTCCTCTCCCGCTCCGCCGATTCCGCAGATTAACTGTCTAGCAATATCCCCCGGATGCCGAGCTCATTCTCGAGTCTCTTTCTCGACCCTCCTGTGGATTTGCTGCCCCCCACACCAGTCTTTGACCCTCTCAAAAACTCAGAAGGCGAGCCTCCTCCTCCTCGTAAGCCTGGGAACGCTAGGTACCAGGCCATTGATTCCTTCAATGGCGAGCAGTTCAGAGAAAGCCTGGCCATCCTTCATGGTTTGGTCTTTGAACTCCGCCAAGGGGTGGAGGACCTTCAATTTCGCCTACAAGCTACAGATGAAAAGGTGGCGGTCTTTCTTCAGACTCTCTCCTCCATGCACGAGGCTTTCCACTCGGGCCCGGAAAAAGCAACCTCAATGGAGGAACCCAGTGCAGCTCCCGGTGAAGGAAATGACAAGGTGCAACACTCAGCAGAGAATGGGCTGGAGCGGGATGGGCACGCGAGCAGTGTTGTGGAGGTGGACTCGGCAAGGCGATCGTTGCAGGATGCTACGACAGATGCTGATAGAACTGCGAGCGACATGAATGTCGAAATGCAGTGGGAAGACCAGGAAACGTATGTCGAGGAGGAGCCTTGGACCGAGGACCTCCACGCCACATGGCCAGGTTATCTGCTGGGTGTCTAGGTCTTTAGCGTTTTTCGAGGTCTTGTTAGCCTCTTTTAGTTTTAACTGATGAACAGTTTGTCTAAGACTACTTTTCTTAGCTTATCATACTACTTATCTCGTGACTCCTATGCTGGTTGGACTGGTTTCCCCTCTGTTGGGACAGTCCAATAATTTCAGTATGGCTATTTCTATATTTTGAAACTCCACTTTGGTTCTGGAAGGCTTTTAATATATGATACTTCTTACTTAATATATATATATATATATATATGTGTGTGTGTGTGTGTGTGTGTGTGTGTGTGTGTGTGTGTGTGTGTGTGTGGGATAAATAAAAATCCACATATTAATTAATTTAATTTGTTTAATTGTATTAAGGAACAAGGAACAATGAACTTGCCTATTTTAATTAACAAGAGTCGCATAAATGATCAATTAAGTCTAATGATATCTTGTTACATGTACATAAATGTAGGACTAACTATAACATTAAATGATGCAAATACCATCAAATATATTACAATATATTACAACATGATTAATAGAAAACTCATTATCCTAAGTAGTCCAAGTATGTATTTGTTTATATCAAAGAAAAATAGGCTACATAGTTTCCTATTTAAATAACTAGAGACATATGATACATAATTGAGCAACTGAACAATAACAAAAGTCATTATTTTATTGTCCAAAATATGACATATTTTACATAGAATGACCTTCTTCATGTAGGTACATCAGGTTTGAACATGTCTCCCCACACACACATACACACACACATTTAATCATCAATTAAGTTATATTGTTTATCATCCTTGGTTTCATACTATTTATCATCCTCTAGTTCTATACCATTTCCTCCCAATTTAGATGGAAAAATTCCCCACATTCCTTCCACTTTATGAAGGACATTAAATCATGTGAAATTTATATGTACAATAATTCATATGTACAATATCATTGTATCATTGTTGGAGTGAAACTATTTATAAAATAAGGGTTTTCT
This sequence comes from Picea engelmannii, assembly GCA_009831015.1. Classification (NCBI taxonomy): domain Eukaryota; kingdom Viridiplantae; phylum Streptophyta; class Pinopsida; order Pinales; family Pinaceae; genus Picea; species Picea engelmannii. Next base: position 2,479 of record ML809302.1, on the reverse strand, counting down.
GGAAAAACTAAATTGGTGCGCATTGTTAAATATGGTCACTCAACAAAACGAACAAGGTTATGGGAGCCTTGAAATAATATTGTGTTGTTGGGGTTACAAAGGTCCAATATTGAGGGAGTGGATCCTTGACAGCTACAGAAGCCTAGGGTACAAAGGTTATGTGCCTTACGTTAACAACACATATTTATCTTCTTGCATGGAGTAAGGTTGAAGTAGGAAAATATCAAGTCATCCACTGTGTTAGGTAAAACCTATTACATGGAGAAAGCCTTCTATTTTGAGTGTGAAACTAAAGTAGGGAAGGAAAAAAAAATCTCATTGCAGGACCTTATTTCGTTATCAACTTTCTTCAAAATATTTTCTTCTCTTGCTCTCTTCTTTCTAATTTTTGCTTGAAGTATTCCATGTGGTGTCCCCTCTCCTACAAAAAACCATTTCCACCTTGAATGTCTTGACAAAAAAATGTTTGGCCAATGCTTACAGTTTTCCCTTCCTCAATCTCAAGAAACATTGTTGTTTCATCATGCCCATAATCAACAATCACCAAGATACCTTTGTTCCACCATTCTTCCTCTATTGTCCAGTTATGGAAACAAACTCCCTTAAGTTTTTTTTTTCAACATCCTTGACAATTTATGTCCAACAATCTATTAATTACAATGACTTTTGGTATAATTATTTCTTTGTTTTATTTTTTTCCATAGTGTAGATAGTATATTCGAAAAATTTGGCTACAAGCTCATCTCATCGTTTTATGAAAAGGAAAAAAAATATGGCCATAAACAAAGGGGGAATAAAAAACTTACTCTAATACCAATGAATTGAATGGAACAACTTAAGAAAAATATTTTTTTTTATTGTCCAAAATATGACATTTTTACATAAAATTGATACTAAATAAAAACATCAAATTTAACTATATCTACCTTTTCATTTTAATATACACATTTTAATACTTAATTATTAACTAAATTACATTATAGAGTATCTTGTAATTCCATACCAAAATACAACACAAATTATGAACTTAAATGATACAAACATCTAATACCAACACAAATGATGAACTTGAATGATACAAACATCTAATACTAATGAATTGAATGAATAAATTTAAAAAATTATTATTTTATTGTCCAAAATATAACATCTTTTACATAAAATGGTTTTCTATATAAACATACTAAATAAAAACATCAAATTTAACTATATCTTCCTTTTTATTTTAATATACACATTTTAATACTTAATTATTAACTAAAATTACAATATATATTATTACCTTGTATTTCCATACCAAAATACAACACAAATTATGAACTTAAATATGATACAAACATCGTAAAGATACTAAAATAGATTAACAAACATGGTCACTAGACAATTCATTACCACACATTCTAACACAAACACGCAATGCTTTTGTATTATTGAAAAAACTATTACAAAAAGTAGTTCTCTATTATTTAACTTTAACTTTATATTTTTCTTTTAATAAATTTTAAAATAAGCTATTTTTAACTTTATATTTTTCTTTTAATAAATTTTAAAATAAGCTATTTTTATTACCTCTTTTGTATTATTGAAAAAGCTATTGGAAAAAGTAGTTCTCTATTATTTAACTTTATATTTTTCTTTTAATAAATTTTAAAATAAGTTATTTTTATTACCTCTTTTGTATTATGGAAAAAGCTATTAGAAAAAGTAGTTCTTTATCATCTAACTTTAACTTTATAGTTTGGCATTTATTTCTATATTTATATTTTAATTTTGTTTTTTCTTTTAATAAATTTTAAAATAAGTTCATTAAAAATAAGTTATGTTTTATTACATCTAATGATTGAAAAATATTATACACGAAGTTGTGTTTTATTAAATCTATTGATTAAAGATAATTCTTTATTTTGTAACTTAAAATTTTGGTTATATCTTTATTTTTTACTTGTATTTATGTATTAATAACAATTTTAAAACACATATTATGCAATATTATTTTTTCAATTAATGTTGCACATGAAAAAGTGTAAATTAACACATTTAAAATAAATTAATTATATAAAAAAATAGTTATTATCTTATTTTCCATGTTTAGGTTTCGTTATTACGTTTTAGTTACTATAAGTCTAAAATGCATATGGGCATTTGAATATAAAAAAAATTCATTTATTAAACAGGCCACTTTCACATGAAAACACCATTAAACAAGTTTTCCAAATACATTTCCTTGTCAAAATTTAACTTGAATTCATCACAAGAAACTTTGATGATTATTATTTTGTTTCCACCTGTTTTCATGTCTAAATTGGACTATGACAATGAAACTTTAATGACATCAGCCATGTTATTGTCATGAAATGATTTATCTAAATAATTAACCATGAATCCAAAAAAGAAAGTGCACTCAATTGACCAGTGGGCCGTCCTCTCATTAAAAAATTTCATTGAAAATTGATGACATGAGATTTTGCAGGATGCTGTC
>ML809301.1:187108-198763 GCA_009831015.1 Picea engelmannii | reverse complement strand
TACAAGAGGAAGTAAGATTGACTCCATATTGGGAGGCAGAAGGAGCTTGTTTACAATCATCCATGTGAAAGTGATGAAGAAGGTCACAAGCATACTTAGACTGGGAAAGAAAAATTCCTTCATTGGTTTGCAAAACTTGGAGGCCAAGGAAATAATGCAAAAAACCTAAGTTTGTCATTTCAAATTTCTTCTTAAGGCTGGTTTTCACATGGGTTAAAAGTTTTGAGTCACTACCAGTAAGGATAAGGTCATCAACATAAAGGACAAGGATTATGAGATGGCTTCCTACTTTCTTGGTATAGACATTAGGATCAGAATGACATCTAGAGAATCTGGTGTGAATAAGAAAGTTTTACATTTTGGCATACCAACCTTGGGGAACTTGCTAAAATACCATAAAGAGATTTTTAAGGTGATAAACAAGGATAGAGTCATTATGGTCATAGTAGGAGGTTGTTCCATGTAGATTTATTATTGCAAATCTCCATGAAAAAAGGGAGATTTAACGTCCATCTTATGGACCTCCCATTTATATGAGGTAGAAAGGGAAAGAACATGGAAAATGGAATTCATTTTGGATATAGGGGAAAAGGTTTCTTTATAGTCAATTCCTTCAACTTGGGAAAATCCTTTTGCAAGTAACTGAGCCTTATGTCTTTCAACACTTCAATATGATGCATACTTAGTTCTATAGACCCATTTACGTCTGACAAGTTTTTCTCCTTTTGGAAGAGGTACAAGATCCCAAGTATCATTTTACATTAAAGAAGGATACTCTTCATTCATTGTTGTATCTCAATTTGCATGACATGAAGCTTCTACAAATGTCTCTCGATCATGAGTCTTTGAAACTTGAGCCAAAAGAGAAGAGGCTCACTGGAACTGTGAACATGTTCGACATTGATTTGAAGGATCATCAACAAGACCAACAATTGTTTCTCATGTTGAACAAAACCATGTAGGAAGTGATGGAACTGGTGTGTGACATCCCCCAAAAATAAATATTTTTATTTTTGTGTACTGAAAAATTATTTCCATTTTTGGCAAATTCGAATCTGGAAATTTTTTTCCATTTATGGAAATTCTGAATTTCGAATCTAATAATTGTATTTAATTACTGTGACTGTTGGGTAGAGATTTGTTTGGACTCAACTAACTATTTGACTATGACACTTATATCACAACAGAATATTTATATTAACTGTAGGAGGACAAATGGAACAACCATGTTAAAAAAAACAGCTGACCATGACTCCATGAGTGGGGAACAAGTTGGAACTGCCTCTTGGCTGATTGTTACAAGTGGAAAATCAAAGATTTGGCCACTAGAATCCCCTAAAAATCAGGGATTAATAAATATGCGGAAGAAATCACCAAAGGAGGGGAAAACGACCTCAGAAAAATGGATGAATAGCATATGCGAGGTGGCAGGACACTGCCAAGTATGCTGGGAAAAAATTTTGAGCTCTCTTGCTGTTATGAACACTGTGGATTGAGTGTGAGGCAAGAGGAGCCTGCTGAAATGGAATTGCCTTGCTAGTATGAGCATTGTTGAGTAAGTGTGAGGCAAGAGGATAACTATTGGAATTGAAGGACATTGTCGAGGAGGAGTTTCCAAGTTCACCCTCATGGATTCATGGTCAGGCTAGGGGGTGAATCGAGAAAGTAGATTTGTCTTCCCTATTCTACAGTTGGGAGGAACATGGTTGTTCCCTTTGCATTCCCGCAGATTGGATTCAGATATGTTAATTTTCCCCTCTCTATTATGAATGGTTATGTCTTTTGATGTTATGTATCTATTGAATCTGAACTAGAATAGGTTACATTCTCTGTTTGTATGACCCTTTTTGCATATGATGTAAGGTATCTGATTAAATCCAATCTCTAACAATTTTGTCCCACTTTTTGTTTGAATGTTTTATCTGATGCTATGTATCTAACATTATGCTCTAAGAATATGCAAACAATATATTAGATGTGTTTAGAATGACAAAGTTCGGGAGTTAAAGAATTTTGGAAACCCCTTTTGGTTTTTTTTCGTATGCTAAAACAATCTTGAGAATCGATGCCTTTCGAAGGTTTTTGCTTCCTTGTTTCTTTTCAGAATGGGCTACCCTTTCCTTAGTCAAGGTCTAGGATGAATTTAGAGATTTTCCCTTACAGAAAACCTTTATCCTTTTGTATCCTTCTCTGTGTGTAAAATTCTTAAGTCTTTATGCTTTTGGGATTCGAGAATTGTTGGGTGTTGTTTGAAAGCCCGAAAACCCGAATCCTAAAATCCCGAAGTGTTAATTCCATATCTTTTCACCTTCAATAATTCAAGAATTGTTGTGTTATGTTGTTTGACATTTGAAACCCCAAAAACCTAAATCCTGAAATCCTGAAATGTTAGTTCCACATTCCTTTCTTTTCACAATTTCAGGATTTGTTTGTGTTTGATGTTTGGTTTCTGAAATCCCGGGATTCCGAACCCAGAAATCCTGAAGTGTTGGGCATATTCACATTTTTGCAAGTCTGTTCACGTTGATGTTGGACACCAAAACTCGCAAAGTTCCAAACTCTTAAACCCTGAAATGTGGGACCCACCTTTCCTCTTTCGCCTTTTCGAAGGTTTGTATCTGTTGATGTTTGGATTTTGTACTCACAAAATCTTGAACCCCGAAACCCCGAAGAGCTTGGAATCCTTTCGTAATTTTGGGAAATGTTGTGTGTTGATGTTTGGCTCTTGTACTCACGAAACCCCGAATCCTAAAACCCACAAATGTTGGCCCACAATCATTATGTATTTTGGATTTCGGCAAGCAACAGGGTCCTTTGTTTTTTTTGGCACTCGTGAGCACCAAAACCTGATTTACCTCTGTTTCCTTCAGAAAGATGTAGGAACTTAGAAGAAAACTTATTGTTAAGGGAACAACTCTATTAATGTAATGAATATACTGGTAAAAGAACGTTGGAGAATCTTCATCCTGGATAGAGGTATGGGAGTAACAAACCATATTACAAGTCAATTGTATTGCAGACATAGGGAATATCTTTATGTAGGGTTTTTGGTCATAAAAACCCCAAAGTTACTTGTATTGTTAATATTGTGGTAGTGTTAGAGGTACTAGTAGATAAGAGAGTAATTATAAATTTCAAGGGTGATGCAGGAGCATCACCAACTCATCAAGTGAGCCAGCGCGGAAGCGGAAGATAGCTGAACAAGCCAACACAAATTTTTGAAAACACTTTGAAACTGTTGCGTGGAAATTAATGTGAAGATTTAATGAAGCACACTTTGTATATTGTAAATGGACCTTGAGTGGATAGCTCTTGTCGTTTAGTAGATAGACGACATTTAAAATAGTTAATCCTGGTATATAGGATTTTAATTCATAGATTAGACAGTTTAGAAGGAAGAGGGAAAAATGGATATAGACACCCTCGTTGTATCATTGTATTATTATCAATCCAGGAAGAGAAAGAGAAAGCAAAGAACTATATGAAGAACACCCATGTATAGACATTTGAATTAATAGAAGAAAGCATTGATTAAAATTCATGGTTTGTGTTGTTCTCTATGTGTCTGATGTTGATATGCTCATGAATGTTTGCTTCCTGTTATACATTTGTTGTATCATGCTGTGTATGTGATTTCATGTGTGAATGGAAGTCTGAGAGAAGGAAGGAATGAGTTTCAATTGTTTCTCTATTTGAGCCAAGAGAATTCCTGCAAGGAGTGCAGTTGAAATTGTCTGCAAGGAGTGCGTTGACAGAGGGTTTAGATAGAGATAACCTTTGTTCTCATTTGTCCCAAAGGTGCAGTTTGGTATAGGAGCCATGTAAGGAGTGCGTAGGCCAGCGAAGCTTCAGGGTTGTGAACCTGAGGAAATTGTTGAGAGACTACTGCTACAGGAGTGCGCAAAGTACAGGGACATCAACACTTAGATGTTTGTTGAGGGATTGCCACAAGGAGTGCATGCAAAGGGGTTTTCTGAAGGACTTGAGAGTCATGAGAAATATCAAGAGGTATATAACTTTGAGTAATCACTAAGGTAAGCACAGACAAGCTGTGCCTAGAAGGCTTGCAAGAAGTGTCGCGAGTTATGCGCAAGTGGATGGGTTTTGCAGAGGAACACTTAATCATTCGGTGGATCAAGAAAGGGAGAACGGACGATCAAAATCCTTTGGGGAGATTCCGTGAATTTTTGAGGGCCGTTAGATCTTGAGGAGGTGCAAGGAGGTTACGGTGAGAACGTTTGAAGATTTCAAGTTTAGGAGGGGCAGAGTCGTCGATCTGAGTCACAAGTACCGTCAGTTCTATATGTGATATCATGTATTGGGGTTTCGTGAGTCGAAGCTCCAATTTGTTGCAACGAGAATCGTGATATTGCGATCTGCGATATCTCGATGAGCCCAGAACCGTCCATCAATTTGGACACATGTCATAGGATTCAAGGAAGTGGAAGTTTGAGCATCAGAGATTTCAGAGATAAGCTGCTCTTGTAGTTTGAAATCGTGAAATCCGAAATCCCGACAGGAGAGTTATGTGGGCCACAACAAAAGTTAGTGGAGGACAAGTGTTGTACCATATGGGGAATCAGGAAAAGGAAAGTCCCAAATCCATTGACATCAGGATTCACGATCCTGCAAATTCCAAAATCCCAATAGAGGTGACAGGAGGTGGAAAAGTTAACTCACGCGTGTGCGTCGGAGTTTCGTCACATCGGGTATCGGGAGTCGACAAATCACAGTGTTCGATATTGCGAGTTGTGAAAGTGCGATAAGGAAATTTCCAATAGAAGAAGGGGAGGAGTCAACATTGACTGGCCATCGGGTCTCGAAGATTCGAGAGCCCAGTGATTGATCTTTGACATCGTGAAATCGCGAGGTCCAATCCCCCGATAAGCAAGGAAGGGCATTGAGCAATAGTGTTGTGGGTGAATATTTCCCGATAGGGAAACAAAAAAACCTTTGAGTTCTTTGGGCTGTGAGATGAAGAAGATCTTGTGTGAGTAGGTGTGTGTGTGGGTGCGGCAGCGCCAGAGTGGTATTAGAGCCTGAAAATTTCTTTTCTTTCTGTAGCAGAGAAGAAGAATTCACTATGCTGCCCAGGAGAGAAATACAATCACCTGATCCAGAGGATAGGGAGGCACGAAGAAGAGGCAGGCAGGTAACTAATCTAGAGATGGAGAGACAAATGCATGATCTCTGAGCAAGACTCGAAGACATGGAGATAGCGCAAAGATGCATAGCCAGTGAAGGGGATCTGAGTGATTCTGAGAGTGAAGTCGAGGCTAAACAAGAATAAGAAGTTGTAGCCAAGGATGCAGTGAATGAACGTCTAATCAAAGCTATTGCTAGGATCAGTGCTAAGCCGAAAATGGACATTCCAATTTACGAGGGAAATCTGGATGCAGAAGAACTTCTGGATTGGATCTAAGCTCTTGACACCTACTTCGATTATGAATATATTGAAGAGGATAAGAAAGTCAGACATGCTGTCACACGCTTGAAAGGACATGCAACATTATGGTGGGATGAGCCTCAAGTAGATAGACACTGCAAGGGAAAGCAAAATATTAAGAGTTGGGATTGAATGATCGCGAAGATGAAGGAGAAATTCATCCCAAGAGATTATCAAATTACTATGTTCAAGAGGATGCAAAACTTGAGATAGAAGCTGATGAAAGTTAAAGAACACACGGAGCAATTCTATCGACTGAACATTTGGGCAGGTCATCGGGAGAGCGATGATGAGAAGGTTGCTAGATATATGAATGGCCTAAGATACGACATTCAGGATGAATTGAATATGGTGACCATTTGGACTGTGGAGGATGCCTATCATATGGCTTTGAAAGCTAAGGAAAAGCTAATCCGTAAGCAAGGTCAGTGAGGGCGAGGCAAAATCCATCTCAGAGGCAAGTCAGTTGCCCACAAAAGAACTCAAAAACCCAAGGAGGAATGGAAGAAACCTCAGGGTAAAGTTGAGAGAGGTGGGACCTCACAGAGAGGGCCATACATTGAACAGAGAGGGAAGCATAATGACGAGAGAGGAAATTATGCTGATAATAACATGTTTCCTTGTACCAGAGGTAGAGGAAGAGGAAGAGGTGGAGTAATCACATGCTTCATGTGTGGGGAAAATGGACACAAGTCATTCAAGTGTCCAAAGAAAATGAAGGACATTGGAGAAGCTCATTTCGCTGAAGCACAGAGGTGAGATGTTGAGGTCAAAGATGCTGAAGGTGAAAGATCACTCACGATGTGAAAAGTCCTTTTGACACTCGAGAAGGAGGTGGAGGACTCAACTCAAAGGACCAGACTTTTCATAACAGCTTGCAAGACCAAGGATAGGGTATGCAAGGTTATCGTGGACAGCGGTAGCACAGATCATCTCATATCTACCGAGATGGTAGAGAATCTGGAGCTAGAGACAACTGATCACCTGAGTCCATACAAAGTTTCATGGCTACAAAAAGGACACTAGGTAACTGTCACTAAACAATGCTTGGTTGAATTCAATATAGGAGGGTACAATGATAAAATTTTGTGTGTTGTCATTCCTATGGATGTATGTCATTTATTGTTGGATAGGCCATGGAAATATGACATAAATGTAGTTCATGATGGGAGAATTAACACATATACTTTAGAGAAGAATGGGAGGACACATATGTTGCTTCCGATAAAGGATAAGGAGGTGAAGCCGGAAGTAAGCAACACAATACTTCTCATGAGTGGGAAGGAACTTCTTACGGAGGTGAAGAAAAAAGAAGATCCACAATTCTTTGTGGTCAGAAAGCTGAGGATTGTTCTGACTAGCACAAGAGTGGATGATCTACCAGAGGAGATTCAAGAACTACTGAAAGAGTTCGCTGATATCGTGTTGGATGAATTACCTCATTCGTTGACACCAATGAGGAGTGTGAGTCATCATATAGACCTCATACCAGGATCTAGTTTGCCGAATAAAGCCTCTTATAGGTTGATGCCACAAGAAAATGAGGAGGTTAAAAGACAAGTCTGGGAGTTGTTGGAAAAAGGGCTAGTCAGGGAAAGCTTGAGTCCATGTGTCGTTCCAACGATACTCAGTGTATAAAAAGACGGGGGTTGGAGAATGTGTACCGATTCAAGGGTAATTAATATGATAACCATTAGGTATAGGTTTCCATTGCCGAGGATGGATGATTTAATGGATTTCCTGAGTGGTGCAAAATACTTTTCAAAGATTGATCTAAAAAGTGGATATCACCAAATTCGCATGAGAGAAGGTGATGAATGGAAAACAACATTCAAGACAAACGAAGGTTTTTATGAATGTCTAGTCATTCCATTTATCTTGATGAATGCACCAAGTACCTTTATGAGGTTAATGAATGAAGTCCTGAAGTATTTCATCAGAAAATTTGTCATCGTTTATCTGGATGATATACTGATTTTCAGTAAGACAAAGGCTGAGCATCTGAAGCATTTGGCTATTGTGATGAAGAAGCTACAGCAGGAGAAGCTGTTGATAAACATGAAGAAGTCCTCATTCATGAAGATAGAGCTCCTTTATCTGGGTTTTGTTATTTCGGCGAATGAGTTGAGGATGGATCCGGATAAGGTAGAAGTGATCAAGAAGTGGCCATCACCGAGAAATGTATTCGAGGTGAGGAGTTTTCATGGACTGGCTAGTTTCTACCAGAAGTTCATCAGAAATTTTAGTGGAATTAGCGCAGCGATGATGGACACAGTGAAGAAGTGGCATAAATATTTTCACTGGACAACAGAGGTTGAGAAGAGCTTCAATCTCTTGAAGCAGATGATCATGGAACAACCGGTTCTGGTGTTGCCAGACTTTCAAAAGACATTTCAGGTGAAATGTGATGCAAGCGGGTTTTCCATAGGAGTGGTCTTGAGTGAGGAGGACAGACCGATTGCATATTTCAACGAGAAGTTGAATGAAGAAAAATTGAAGTACTCCACGTATGATAAGGAATTTTATGCCATCATACATGCATTGAAAAAATGAAGGCATTACTTGATCCCAAAATAATTTGTTTTATATAGTGATAACCATGCATTACAGTTTGTGAATCAAGAGGAGAAGTTGAATCAGAGGCATGTTAAATGGGTAGAATACATGCAAAATTTCACTTTTGTGATTAAACATATTTTGGGTACTGCTAACAAAGTTGTTGATGCTTTGAGAAGGAAATGTTTGTTGATGCAGGAGTTCAAAGTCAAAACATTGGGTTTTGATGATATAAGGGACATATACAGGGATGATCCAGATTTTAAAGAGGTGTACGAAGCAGCTGAGAATCCAATTCTCAGAGATAGAAGCCAGTGGACAGAGTATGTGATCCAAGAAGGGTTGTTGTTTAAGGGAATCAATTGTGTATTCCAAATTGCTCCATGAGGGAGAATCTGTTGAAGGAGAAACATAGTGGAGGATTGATCAGATATTTCAGTCACAATAAGACATTCACAAAGCTGAGAGAGTCATACTTTTGGCCAGGGATGCGGTCAGAGGTCAAGCGGTTTGTAGACAGATGCATAATTTTCTAGCATTCCAAGGGAAGGAAGCAAACTGCAGGATTCTATCATCCATTTCCCATACCAGAAAGACCATGGGAGGTGATTAGCATGAATTTCGTATTGGGATTGCCAAGAACACAAAGAGGATTTGATTTAGTCTTTGTGGTCGTGGATAGGTTTTCCAAGATGGCACATTTTATTCCATGCCAGAAAACTAGTAATGCGACTCACATCGCAAATTTGTTTTTCAAAGAGATCGTTCGACTTCATGGGTTGCCGAAAAGTATAGTTTCAGACAAAGACACTAAATTCATAGGACATTTCTGGAAGACTTTGTGGAATAAGATGGGAACTAATTTGATGCTTAGTTCTTCTTATCATCCTCAGATAGATGGAAAAACAAAAGTGGTCAACAGAAGTCTGGGAGACTTGTTGAAAAGCTTTGTGATAGAGCACCATAGCAGTTGGGACCACATATTACCATAGGCAGAGTTCACATACAATGATTCAGTGAATTGGAGCATAAGTCAAAGTCCATTTTAGATTGTGTATGGCACACAGCTGAGGGTAGTTTCTGAATTGAGGGATTCAGAACAAACTGCGACTAGCAGCACAAGTGCTGAAGAATTCGTAGGGGAAATGAAAGAACTTCACAGTCAGGAGAAGCAGTGACTTCTAGATTCAAATCGTGAATATAAGCACAGAGCTGATTAGTGGAAGAGACAACTTCAGTTTGTGGTCGGTGATCTAGTTTTGGCACATTTGAGAAAGGAAAGGTTCCCGAGGGGAACATATAATAAAATGAAAATGAAGAAAATTGGGCCATGTAATGTCTTGAAGAAGTTCAGAGAAAATGCTTATGAGATCGAGTTACCTGATGGGATTGGAATATCTCTGATATTCAACATCGCAGATTTATACCCATATAGGGATAGAGAAGCAGGGACTAGAACTTAATAGCCAGTGATCCAGTGGATGAAACATATGCCAGTTACAGAGAAACCGTATATGGAATGCATACTGGACAAGAGAGTAAGTAAGAAGACCAGAAGGAAAGAATACTTTGAGTATCTAGTCAAGTGGAAGAACCATCGAGATGAAGATGCTAGCTGGGAGAGCGAAGAGGAAATACAAAAGCATGGACAGACCATGCAGGAGCTCATGGAAAAGAGCCCATGAAAGTTTTCAAGCGAGGGAGTATGATGCAGGAGCATCGCCAACTCGTCAAGCGAGCCAGCGCAGAAGCGGAAGACAACTGGACAAGCCAGCACAAATTTTTGAAAACACCTTCAAACTGTTACGTGGACATTAATGTGAAGATTTAATGAAGTGCACTTTGTATATTGTAAATGGACCTCGAGTGGATAGCTCTCGTCCTTTAGTAGATAGATGACATTTAAAATAGTTAATGCTAGTAGATAGGATTTTAATTCATAGATTAGACAGTTTAGAAGGAAGAGGGAAAAACAGATATAGACACCCTCATTGTATCATTGTATTATTATCAATTCAGGAAGAGCAAGAGCAAGCAGAGAATTGTATGAAGAACACCCATGTACAGACATTTGAATTAATAGAAGAAAGCTTTGATTCAAATTCATGGTTTGTGTTGTTCTCTGTGTGTTTGATGTTGATATGATCATGAACGTTTGATTCCTGTTATACATTTGCTGTATCATGTTGTGTATGTGATTTCATGTGTGAATGGAAGTCTGAGAGAAGGAAGGAATGAGTTTCAATTTTTTCTCTATTTGAGCCAAGAGAATTCCTGCAAGGAGTGCAGTTGAAATTGTCCGCAAGGAGTGCGTTGACAGAGGGTTCAGATAGAGATAAATTTTGTTCTCATTCGTCCCAAAGGTTCAGTTGGGTATAGGAGCCATGAAAGGAGTGCACAGGCCAGTGAAGCTTCAGGGTTGCAACCGTGAGGAAATTGTTGAGAGACTACTGTTGCAGGAGTGTGCAGAGTACAAGGACTTCAATACTTAGATGTTTGTTCAGGGATTGCCGCAAGGAGTGCGTGCAAAGGGGTTTTCTGAAGGACTTGAGAGTCATGAGAAATATTGGGAGGTATAGAACCTTGAGTAATCACCAAGGGAAGAGCAGACAAGTTGTTCCTGGAAGGATTTCAAGAAGTGTCATGAGTTATGCGCAAGTGGATGGGTTCTGCAGAGGAACACTTAGTCATTCGGTGGATCAAGAAAGGGAGAACGGACGGTATAAATCCTTTAGGGAGATTCCTTGAATTTTTTAGGGTCGTTATATCTTGAGGAGGCACAAGGAGGTTACGAAGAGAACGTACGAAGATTTAAAGTTCAGGAGGGGCAGAGCCATCGATCAGAGTCACAAGGACCATCAGATCTACACGTGATATCGTGTATCGGGGTTTCGTGAGTTGAAGCTCCAAGTTGTTGCAATGATAATCACGATATCACGATCCATAATATCCTGACAAGCCCATAAACATCCATCAATTTGGACACGTGTCAGAGGATTCGAGTCAGTTGGAGTTCGAGCATTGTAAATTTCAGAGACAAGCTGCTCTTGTAGTTTGGAATTGTGAAACGTGAAATCCCAATTGGAGAGTTGTGTGGGCCACAACAGGAGTTAGTGGAGGACAGGTGGTGTACCATATCGAGAATCGGGAAAAGGGAAGTCTCGAATCCATTGACATCAGGATTCTCACAATGTGCGTCGGAGTTTCGTCATGTCGAGTATCGGTAGTCGAAAAATCACAGTGTTCGATATTGCGAGTTGCGAAAGTGCGAAAAGGAAATTTCTGATAGAAGAAGGGGATGAGTCAGCATTGACTAGCCATCAGATCTCGGAGATTCGAGAGCCTAACAATTGATCTTTGACATCACGAAATTGTGAGTTTCGATCCCCCAATAAGAAAGGAAGGGGATCGAGAAATAGTGTTGTGGGTGAATATTTCTCAATAGGGAAACAAAAGAACCTTTGATTTCTTTGGGCCACGAGACGAAGAAGATCTTGTGTGAGCAGGCATGCCTGTCAGGGGTGATTTTAAGAACCCCCCCTAAATTTATATGTATAATAAATGGGCGAATCCCCATGATACATAGGAAAAATTGAGGGCTATTTTATCAATAATATAAAATGTATATATAATTTTTTGGCGAATATTTTAGT
>ML809301.1:126640-187008 GCA_009831015.1 Picea engelmannii | reverse complement strand
TATATATATATATTTGAAAACAAATTTGGGGCTATATATAGGTAAACCAAAAAAACCTCTCTATGTAAACAATTCGCCCAACGAAAATTTCAAACCTCTTAATTTCGCCCATGGGCGAAATTTCGCCCCTAAAATCACCTATGATGCCTGTGGGTGCAGCTGCGCCAAGGGGTCTTAATTAAAACTTTGAAGTGATGAGTAAATGCTCATTATATTGTCGATTAGAAAACTTATGTCAAATGGTAAGGATAGTCAATGACAGTAAGGACTCTAAACAAACCTCCAGACTCAAGTCTTCTAACAGAAATCTTATGTGCTTGAGATCTTGAAACTTTCAAGGATAAATGTACAAATAAAAAAATTTCTATGGTGATTTTTGAGGTACATTACTTATGGTATCAAAGAAAAAGTTACAACACTGGGCCTGAATAGGGCCACATTAATTGCTTAGTATATATTCTAATGTATGGATAAAAAACTAATATATCTTGTGGAATTATAGACAAAAAGCCTTTATGTTTTGTGTTGAATAATGGCAACCCAAGAAGATGCAGAAATCAGGGTGGAAGAGAATCCACAACAAGGACCTCCTGGAGATCTAAGACATAACAGTGATGAAAGCGCACCCATGGAGATGTTGGCAACAATGAGAAACCTTATTGTTGAACTACAGGTTTTCAAGGCCGACAATGAAAAATTGAAGAAGGCACAGCAGGAACGGCAAGAGATAAATGAAGTCCTGCTGCGTAGTATAGTAACCAAGAAAAGCCCAAAAGATGATAACCTTGAGGAAGAGGTTAGCAAAAGGGCCTCCAAGAATTCTGGTGTGAAAACAAAAAAAGGAGACCGTTCGTCTGAAGGGAAACCCTCATCTGAGGACAAAACCCTACCAGACGAAAAAAGAAAACGAACATACCACCTTGAAGGACAATTTAAAAAGATTAAACAAACTAATTTTCATGGAAAATCCAAGACAGGAGAAGAACTTGAGGCATGGTTGTTGGACATCAAAAGATACAAATCTACAACTATTCCAGCAACATGAAGGTCAGAATGGTCATTTACAATCTAAAGGGGAAGGCCAACATTTGGTGGCAGGACCTAAAATTAGCCAAGGGCCTAAAGAAGAAACAGTTGGAATGGTCCAACTTCAAGAAGTATTTTAAGAAACAATACCTTTCTGAAAGCTATTATAAAAGGAAGATGAAAGAATTTTATGAATTACAACTCGAAAAAATGACTATGGATGACCTTATAAATAAATTTCTAGAACTACTAATTTTCATACCATACATCCGAGAGGATAAGGTAAAAATACATCGATTCTTAACCTATTTACCACAGTCCTACAGGGACAGAATTGAGTTTGACAAACCCAAATCCTTGAGTGAGGCATTTAGGAAGGCACGAATGTGCTACGACCAATATAAACAATGGGTAGAGTTTCCCAAGACTTGGAAGGATAATAAACAAGATGGAATGCACCAGTGGAAGAAGGGATACCAGCGAGCTCATTATCGTAATGTAGTAAAAATTTTCCCAAGGAAGGATTTTCACTCCAATCATCTGAATACACAAGGTAGCAGTGAACCAATAAACCTGGGAATGGAGAAGTTTGGGGACAACTCCCATGAGCCATTAAAGTTTTGGGAGTGTGGAGAGCCTCATCTAATGAGGAACTGTTCATGTTTAATTGCAACAAACAAAACTATTGTTCATAATTTGCAGGAAGCCTCGATAGTGGGTGACATGGGAAGAAGTCTGCATCAGATAAATGCAACCATAGATGGTCGACAAGTTGACCACCATTCATCGGTGGTAGAAATTGAAGGTAAAATCCATGACACTCAAATTTCTATTTTAATTGACCCTGGAGCTACGTTAAGTTATATTACTCCCGATGTAGTAGAGTTGAATAAACTTAAGAAAAAAAAGCATGCAAAATCTTGGCTTGTACAACTAGCAACAGGGACTAAAAGAAAAGTAGTTAACTTTATTTTTGATCTTGAGTTCAGCTTAGATGGTCAAAAGATAAGGACCAATCTGAACATCCTACCACTAGGATCTTATGATATGATCAGCGAGATGGATTGGTTGGAAAAACACAAAGTAGTACTAGACTGTTATACAAAGATACTTAGCTACAAAGATAATTTTGGCACGGTGAGAATAGCCCAAGGCATACCAAAACCTATGTCAGTCAAACAAGTTTCAGCGATGCAATTCAAGAAATGTATTAGAAAGGGATGTCAATTTTATGCCATCTAGGTAACAAATCTATTAGAAAAAGAAGATAAGCCCAAGTTAGAAGACTTTGTTGTCCTACGGGAATTCAGAGACATGTTTGTTGATGATATACCAAAATTACCTCCTAGGAGAGAAATAGATTTCTCTATAGATTTACTACTCGGATCAGCCCCCATCTCAAAAGAAGCTACCAAATGAGTCTACTAGAATTGATTTAAAAATACAATTACAGGAATTGTTGGACAAAGAGTATATCAGACCAAGTGTCTCGCCATGGGGAGCACCAATCCTCTTTGTGAAAAAGAAAGATGGTACTCTAAGACTATGTATCGATTATAGACAACTGAATAAAGTGACCATTAAGAACAAATACCCCTTACCACGAATAAATGATCTGTTCGATCAAGTTGGTGGGGCCAAGATCTTCTCAAAATTGGATTTACGATCCGGTTATCATCAAGTTAGGATAAAGGACCAGGACATAAAAAAAATAGCTTTTTGAAGAAGTTATAGACACTACAAGTTTGTATTCATACCTTTCGGACTCACCAATGCACCAACCACATTTAGGTGCTTGATGAACAACATTTTTAGCCAGTACTTAGACAAGTTTGTAGTAGTATTTATCGATGATATTCTGGTCTATTCTAAAACGAAGGAGGAACATGATGAACACTTACGAATAGTTCTGCAAACACTAAGGAAACACAAACTATACGCAAAATTAGACAAATGTGATTTTTATCAAAAAGAAATACAATATTTAGGACATGTCATTTCCTCAGAAGGTATTTTTGTAAACACAAAAAAGATAAAAGCCATTATGGAATGGCCAGTGCCTAAGGATGTGGAAGATGTCCGGTCATTCATGGGAATCACCGGATATTATCGTAGATTTATAGAAGGATTCTCCAAGATATCCTACCCTATCACATCACTACAAAAGAAAGGGACCAAGTTTAACTGGTTGCAAAAATGTCAAGACAGTTCTAACAAGATAAAAGAATTATTGACATTGGTGCCCATCTTAAAGGTAGCAGACCCAGATAAAGACTTCACAGTATGCGTTGATGCAAGTAAAGAGGGACTAGATGGTGTTCTAACTCAGGAAGGGCATGTGATTTGTTATGAGTCCCAGAAATTAAAGGAACATGAGCGAAATTATGTCACTCGTGACTTAGAATTGGCAGTAGCAATACATGCCCTAAAAATGTGGTGACACTATATAATGGGCAGAAAATTCTTACTATTGAAAGATAATAGCGGGGTGAAATATTTGTTTAACCAAACAGACCTTAATGCAAGACATGCAAGGTGGCTAGCCTTCCTAAGCGAATTTGACTTCAAGGTCAGACATATCAAGGGTAAGGAAAATAAAGTAGCATATGCTTTAAGCCGCAGAATCCATGGGTTACTTGATATAAACATCAGCAGGGCAGAAAGTGATCTAGAACAAAGAATAAGGACATCAGGTATCAACGATGGAAATTACACTAAGATAATGGCATAATTTCAAAATAGTATCGCAAACTCAGATAAACCAGATATAAGTATCGACAATAAGGGACTATTAAAATTTAAAAACAGACTTTATGTACCAGATTTAGCAGAGCTAAAATTAACTATTTTAGATGAAGTACATAAGAAACCATATTCTGGCCATCTAGGTTACCAGAAAACAATAACAACACTAAGAAAACTATTTTAGTGGGCTAATATGAAGGGTGAAGCAGCAAAATATTTGGCTAGGTGCCAATATTGTTATCAAGTTAAGAATGAACACCATCATCCAACCAGCCTATTACAGCCATGGGAGACCATATTGCTAGAATTTATAACAGGTTTGCCTAAAACTCAGAAATAGAATGATTCAATCATAGTTGTAATCGATAAACTCAGTAAGTCTGCACACTTTATTCCTGTAAAGTCTACTTTTAAAGCTATTAACATTGCTGAAATATTCATGAAAGAAATTTTTAGACTGCATGGTATTCCTAAAATGGTGATTTCAGATAGAGATGTAAAATTCACATCCTCTTTTTGGAAGGAATTGTTTGTAGGGCTAAATACTAATTTGAATTTCAGTACGAGTTATCATCCACAAACAGATGGAAAAACTAAGAGGACAAACCAAATCATAGAGTATATGCTCTGCATGTATGTAAGAACAAAGTTGAATAAGTGGGAAGACTACCTACACTTGGTAGAATTTGCATATAACAATGGATATCAAACTTTGGCTAAGTTGAGCCCTTTAAAAATACTGTACGACAGAAAGTGTACAAATCCAATTAGCTAGGATAACCCAGCTGACAGACTCATGGTTGGACCAAAGATGCTCCAAGAAATGGAGAACATGGTAAAAAGGGTACAACGGAACTTGAAAGAAGCACAAGATAGAGAGAAGAGATATGCAGATCCAAAAAGAAGACACTTGAAATTTCAAGTGGGAGGCCATGTTTATTTGAAGGTCAAAGGCCGAAAAATATTGTTGAAGTTGGGGAACTGTGCCAAGCTGGCACCCAGGTTTTGTGGGCCCTTTGACATACTAGCTCGAATTGGACCCATAGCATATCATCTTGCACTTCTAGCTAATCTAATAATTCATAATGTATTTCATGTTTGTTTTTTGAAAAAGTATATCCATGACCCTACTCATATGATTGATTTGAACTTGGTGTAGGTGGAACCTGAAGGCGAGTTCCAAGTGGAACCCCTGCGCATTCTGGACTAGAGAGAAACACCACTTTGGAATAGAGTTGTCGCTCAGGTAAAGGTGCAATGGAAGAACTTTAGTTCTGAGGAGGCCACTTGGGAATTGGAGGGAGATTTGCGGAAATCCCATCCAATCCTATTCTAGGAAAGGAACGAACACTGAGGACAGTGTTTTACTGAAGGGTGAAAGGATGTGACATCCCCCAAAAATAAATATTCTTATTTTTGTGTACTAGAAATTTATTTCCTTTTTTGGTAAATTCGAATCTGGAATTTTTTTTCCATTTATGGAAATTCTGAATTTTGAATCTAATAATTGTATTTAATTACCGTGACTATTGGGCAAATATCTATTTGGACTCAACTAAATATTTGACTACGACACTTGTATCACAATAGAATATTTATATTAACTGCAGGAGGACAAATGGAACAACCATGTTAAAAAAATCAGCTGACCATGACTCCATGAGTGGGGAACAAGTTGGAACTACCTCTTGGTTGATTATTATAAGTGGAAAATTAGAGATTTTCCCACTGGAAGGCCCTGAAAATCAGGGATTAAGAAATTTTTGGAAAAAATTCCCAAAGGAGAGAAAAACAACCTCGACAAAATCGATAAATAACATATGCGAGGAGGCAGGATGCTGCCAAGTATGCTGGGAAAAATTTTTGAACTCTCTTGTTGTTATGAACACTGCGGATTGAGTGTGAGGCAAGAGGAACCTATTGAAACAGAATTTCCTTACTATTAAGAGCATTTTTGAGTAAGTGTGAGGCAAGAGGATAACTGTTGGAATTGAAGGACATTGTTGAGGAGGAGTTTCCACGTTCACCCTCATGGATTCATGGTTAAGCTAGGTGGTGAATCAGGCAAGTAGATTTAAAGCCCTATTCTACAGTTGGGAGGAACGTGGTTGTTCCCTTTGTCTTCCCATAGATTGAATTTAGATATGTTAATTTTCCCCTCTTTATTGTGAATGGCTATGTCTTTTGATGTTATGTATCTATTGAATATGAACTAGAATAGGTTACATTCTCTGTCTGTATGACCCTTTTTTAATCTGATGTAAGGTATCTGATTAAATTGGATCTGTAACGATTTCTTCCCTCTTTATGTTCAAATTTTTTATTCGATGCTATGTATCTAACATTATTCTCTAACAATATGCAAAAAATATATTAGATGTGTTTAGAATGACAAAGTTCGAGAGTTAAAGAATTTTGGAAACCCCTTTTGTTTTTTTTTCGGATGCTAAAACAATCTTGAGAATCCATGCCTTTTGGAGGTTTTTGATTCCTTATTTATTTTCAGAATGGGGTACCCTTTCCTTAGTCAAGGTCTATGATGAATTTAGAGATTTTTCCTTACAGAAAACCTTTATCCTTTTGTATCCTCCTGTGCATGTAAAATTATTAAGTCTTTATGATATCGAGATTCAAGAATTGTTGGGTGTTGTTTGAAGCCTCGAAAACCCAAATCTCGAAATCCTGAAGTGTTTGAAACCCGAAAACCCCGAATCCAAAAATCCCAAAATGTTAGTTCCACGTTCTTTTCTTTTCACAATTTCTTCATTTGTTTGTGTTTGATTTTTGGTTTTTGAATTCATGGGATTTGGAACCCTGAAATCCTGAAGTGTTGGGCATATTCGCATTTTCAGAAGTCTATTCACGTTGATGTTGGACACCAAAACTCGAGAAATTATGAACTCCGAAACCCCGAAATGCAGGACCCACCTTTCTTCTTTCGCCTTTTTGGAGGTTTGTATCTGTTGATGTTTGGATTCTGTACTCACAAAATCTCGAACCCTGAAACCCTGAAGAGCTCGGCATCCTTTCATAATTTCAGGAAATGTTGTGTGTTGATGTCCGACTCTTGTACTCGTGAAACCCCGAATCCTGAAACCTTGAAATGTTGTCCCACAGTCATTTTGTATTTCATATTTTGACAAACAACAGGGTCCTTTGTTTTGTTTGGGACTCATGAGCACTGAAACCCAATTGAACTTTGCTTCCTTCACAAAGTTGTAGGAACTTAGAAGAAAACTTATTGTTAAGGGAACAACTCTATTAATGTAATGAATAGACTCGTAAAATAAAGTTGGAGAATCCTCATCTCGGATAGAGGTATGGGAGTAACAGACCATATTACAAGTCGATTGTATTGCAGAAATAGGGTAATATCTTTATGTAGGGTTTTTGTTCATAAAAAACCCAAAGTTGCTTGTATTGTTAAGATTGTGGTAGTGTTATAGGTACTAGCAGATAAGAAAGTAATTATAAATTTCAGGGGTCTTAATTAGAGATTTCAAGTGATGAGTAAATGCTCATTATATCGTCGATTAGAAAACTTAAGTTGAATGGTAAGGAACGTCAATGAAAGTAAGGACTCTAAAAAAACCTTCAAAAACAAGTCTTCTAACAAAAATATTACGTGCTTGAGATCTCAAAACATTCAAGGATAAATGTACAAATAAAAAATTTTCTATGGTGATTTTTGAGGTACATTACATGGTGCTAGTTCAGGCTCAAAGGAATCATCTATAGGAAGGTGAGAATATGAAGGTATACTTTCATCCTCACTTTCATCATCTGAGAAAGAAACTAGAATAGGATTAGAAGAAGTCACAAATTCCAAAGATGGCTCACCGGCCGAAGAAGGCGCAATCGTCGAACTAAGCTCGCAAGCCAAGATATTTTCATCAAATTTAACATCTCTTCTAATGATAATTTCATTACAACATGGTTGAAGATGTCTATAAACTTTGACATCTTCACAATAACCAACAAATATACACTTCTCACTTTTAGGCTACAATGCTTTCCTTTTCTCATAAGGAATGAGAGCCCATGTTATACTGCCAAATAGATGGAAGTTACTTACATCTGGTTTAATTTTAGTCCAAGGTTATTCAGCTGTTATATTTTTAAGAGACTTTGTTGGAGTGTGATTGACTATGTAATTTGCACATTTTATTGCTTATGCCCAATACTTTAGAATTAATCCCTTAGATTGGATCATACAATTATCCATTTATTTTAATGTGCAGTTCTTTCTTTCGAAAACACCATTTTGTTGTGGTGTATATGGAATAGTGTATTGTTGCATTTGGATGCCCTTTGTAGTGCAGTAACTTATAAAATTATTATACACATATTCACCACCATTATTTGTTCTTAACTTCTGAATTTGATGTCCATGTTGCTTTTTTGCAAGGGCCTTGTAGGCGAAACACTTGTCAAAAATGTATCTCTTAAGTTTTAAGATGTAAACCCAAGTACATCTGGAAAAATCATCAATGAAAGTTAAGAAATACTTGCACCCAAAAAATGAAGGAGAAGAAAGTGGACCACACAAATAACCGTGAACAAGTTGCAAAGGGTGCGAGGCATGCGATGAGGCACTTTTTTCAAAACTATATCGATGATGTTTGCCGAGAACATCTCTACATAAAAAGGAGGAAGACCAATCACCATATCTTGATTACATAGTTGTTGTAATGAGCGATAGTTTGGATTACCAAACTTCTCATGCCAAAGTTTTCTCAAGTCATCACTATGAGCAACAAAAATCGATGAAAAAGATGATGAACCAAAGTTGTCAAACTTGTACAACATGGTAATATCATCATAAATTCCAGTTGCAAGAACATTCTTAGGAACTTTTAGATCCTTGATTATAGCTTGGTGAGGTGAAAACTCTATGGTTTTACCTTGACCTAAATGAGTGATTTGATATATTGATAGAAGGTTACAAGAAAGACTTTGAACACATAACACATTATTGAAATGACCATTATCTACTTGAATTGTTCTAGATCCTACAACACTAAGATATCTATGATCACCAACAACTATTTTCTTGGTGTTACATTCATTTAGAGAAGAAAATATGTCTTTATCCTTAGCCATGTGATAAGATTCTCCTGAATCAAGAAGCCACTCATCATAAGAAGAAGTAGAAGTTGTATTGAAGGAGAAACCAGAAGAAGAAAGTGCATGCCCATGAGAAGAAAAAGAAGAGGTAGAATCAATATTGATGTTGTTCTTCTTCATTGTTGCTTCTAAAGTTTCCATATTCTTGAAACATTTGGAATCATCGTGACCATCTTTATCATAGAAGTTGCAATGTCTTTCAGTCTTGTTATTTTTATATTTTTCACGTTTGTCACTATTAGGAGTTGAATCTGTCTGAGTGGGTTTGGGACCCTTAAGTTCTTTATTGTTGTAGTAAGGATGTTTATTCTTAGGACACTTAGGTTTATCTTTCTATTGGGAAACTAAGGATTTGTTGGAGGAACCTATAGTGTTTATCACTACAAGTTGTACAAGCTTATCTTCCTCTCTAATCAAAGAAACACAAAAGGACTCAAGAGTGGGTTTTTGATAAGATTTCACTAGAGCCTCTCTCATGGAATCTGTTGTTCCAGAGTCTGTACTTAAGGCTTAGAAGTACAATGTCTAGGCATTCAAAAGTGAGTAAAGGGTAGAGAAAGAAGAAACGTCAACCTTCAGTAAGGGAAACTAGGGATGATTTCTGTGTTGGCTTAGTCTAGCTTCCAACTATTCCTGGATGTTTATATCTCCTTCAATCGCTTCCCATGATCGTTTGAGTTCAACCTGGGTAGTGGCTGTTTTAAAAATAGTATCAAAAAGGTTTAAGGCAATAAGTGTTTGACCTGATAGTCTGGGTTCAATATTAGGCTGTCCCGATACAGGAACAGTCATGGAGGAACAGTAAAATAAGAAAACCTCAGGGGGAATTTAAGTGTTGTCTCAATTCGGTCATATAAAAGAGATTTTATGATTTCAGGAGTGAAAAAGGGGTGAAAACCAAAGGCCCTTTCCCATAACTAAGTTATACTTTAATAAAAATGTATGAGGTGGGAGAAAAAATTAAGTTATCTATTGAGTAAGGCTCCTATCAAGGGAGAATCTCACGTATAAATAGAAGAGGAAAAATGTAAAGAAATAACCCGATGAAGCATCAAATATATATAGAATTCTGAATGTGTTGACTGGTCTTATACCTACTGATAGCTAGTACAGAGGAAAAATAGTAAACAATATAGAAAACCAAAATTCATTCACTATAGTAAAGATTGTACTAAATTATAGCGAAGCATTCATCAGATACAAATATGAAATGAAAGGAAATATGAGATACAAGAAAACAAACTCATAACACATTTGTGACAGAATTGAGAATCTTTGGATTTGCTTTATATTAACTCTCAAAATGGAAAACCTCTATTACAATCGACACAAAAAGGTCCAACCCTGTTTCTTTCTTTTTATGGTATATTTATACAGTTTTACATAAGATGGAATCTCAATCGCTGCAAAATTTTTAGTTATGATAAGGAGGAGAGAAATCCTTCCATTTCTTCATCTCTATCTTTATGTGGTGCCAGAAGCTTGTCCTCGTGCATGCTCGGTACAAGTGACACATCTTTCCACCAACTGAGATATCAGCCTTGACGGTTCTTCTTGACAATTGGCTTCAAAAGAGTAACAATCTCGAGCTAATTTTGGTAACCTTTCTTCCATATGTCTGTCTATGATGTCGATAGCGTACAATTGCACACTTGTTTTAATCATACATTTATCTATTTGGACTATGTCTTCCATAGTCACTTGTGAGATTTCAGCCGAATCTCTTTCCTCTTTTTCATTTAAATCAAGTGAGATTTTCGCCATATTCATTTGACTCAATGCCTCTGCATTACCTTCGCTATCAATGCCTAACAGATTACCATCTATAAAACTAAAAGCCTATTTTAAGGATTTTGTTACCCTTTTGGCTTGCAACTTACCTTTTGAGATGTTGTGCTCCCATTATTTTAATAGAATATTTCCTCTGGGCTGCTCTGAAATGGGAAACCTGGGAGTACTTCCTGATTCCCTATCATTTGTAGCTATCACAGCCTATTGAAAAGTGACCCGTGCTTCTCCAGCTTCTCTTTCTCTAACAGATAAATTTTAAAAAACTTGATTAACAAGTAAGTAGCTGTCCCGAATCACCTCTACCTTGGCTAGTAAATTT
This sequence comes from Picea engelmannii, assembly GCA_009831015.1. NCBI lineage: Eukaryota > Viridiplantae > Streptophyta > Pinopsida > Pinales > Pinaceae > Picea > Picea engelmannii. Next base: position 176,000 of record ML809301.1, on the reverse strand, counting down.
ATCTGGGCCGCAGAAAATTTGCTCTGAATCTCCATCGACTAGGACTGGAACATCCTGATATTTATAAATTTACTTTCGACTATTTCCACTCTAGCCTGTAGCTGTTCGATCAAGTCTTTTTACTGGCCAACTTGTATCTGACCATTCTGAACCACCATCTCTACTTGTTCAAGCTTAGTCTTGAGCAGCTATATCTCACTTTTATCGGCCAACCTTGCTTGTTCTATCCCTACACTGGCCTAGTCCTTGGCAGCTTCCTCTATTGTGGCTAGTCTGGCTTCTAGGCTTTTGATGAGGCGATTTTTTCATTTCAGTTGGTTTTTCAAAATCCCAATTGAAAATTGATTTGCTGTGGCATATGCCCCTAATGTCGCATCTATTTCTATCGCAAACTGTTCATTCTTTTTGTCTTTCCCATCAATCAATACTTTGTATTTCTTGGCTGTCGATTCCCCTTCTTGATAGAATTCTCTCTTTACCACAACCTTTCTCTTCTTATCAAAGAAGAACTCATTTGGAGGGAGCTATTCCACCCTTATAGGCTCAATTCTTCATTTAAAATCCACCCTGTGTCAATATTTCCCTGAGTCGACTGTAAGGGAGTAATGGATGCGATGCGATCTTCAATTTTCTTAGCTGATTACCCCATAGTAGTAACTGGAGTTTTCTTTTTCGGTAGGTCAAGAGTCTTTATCTTTGCTTTCAGACTCTTAGTTTGATCTTCCCCGTCCTGGTGTTTTTCTTGATTGGGTGTCGCATCTTTGGAGCCTTCGACATCTTTTTGTTTCACCTTCGCTGTACTCGAATTCTCACCCTGTAATACTATGGGAAAACAACTGCATCAATGTTCTTGGAATTTCAGAACATCGGCCCTCTCTTCAGGTGCCAGGGTTTGTATCCAAGCTAAAATCTCGGCATAAGATCTTGCACCTTGGAAAATGTCATCCAAGGGTGAATTTTTGTGTTCGAATCTCTCGAGTCTGCAACTGGCCAAATGATTACTTACAACCCTTTGCGGATCATGCTTCCTGAATTCAATAAGAACCAATTTTAGGTCCTCCAGGGCTGTTGCCTCATCTTTAACATGCCCAAAATCTAACAAAGAATATGAATTTAAATGAACAGTAAAAGGTGGCCATACCTTCTTTTAATATCCCTTAAGCTCCTTTCTTATGCCATCGATTACTGTTTGTCTAGCAACCTCACGACAAGCTAGCTAGTCGGGGATGAATAATGACAATGCATGAGGGGGATTAGAAGCCCTGAAAACTCTGAGATATGAGAATTCAACTTCTACATACCAGTCAGCTATACTGCTCAAATTCATCACTATATTGTCTGAGATCCTGGGTGGTGGGTGGCCGAAAATAGTGGCATGTAATGGTACCATTACCCAGTTAAAGATTTCATATACAAAATCTGCTACTTTGTTTTCCCATAATTTTTAATGATAGACATGGATGGGCTCGACCTCTGCTAGATTCCAACTCCAACTCATTAAGGGAAAGGGTGTTAGAAATCACACAACGTCCATAATGTATGCGGACATAGAAAATGAAGAAATATTTATGCTCTCTTTCTGTGCCCAATACTCTGTAACTTGACTGGTCAAGCTATCAGACGACATTTTCACCCAGTCAAAGGAACAACCTTTGGTGACTTGATGTATTAGAGGCACCCATTGAATAAAGAAATGTGAGTTTTCCTCTCTCTTGTATAATCTATTGGTCATCATAGCTATATGCTTAAACTCTGGTTCCAAGGAAGCTATTGAATATATACCATTACTGTCTGCCCTGAACCTCACAGGGTACAAAACTCAATCTCTGATTAAGCTGGACATATTCTTGTCATACTGGACACATTCCTTCTATTTGAAATTATCCAAGAATTCGACATCATATGTAAGGTCAGACGCGATAGTCAACTTGTACATAGCCTGCAGTTGTTCGGGTCTGAAAGTCCCGATGGTGACCTTCTGCTCATTGATGATGGTTCTGGTTGGTATGTCCACATGGTATAATGCCCACTAGACCATATCATAGTAAGGGAGCATTCATGGCCTGGCTGCTAGTTTATGAATTCCCGATTGGACGACGATCTTATATTTGGTGGTTATGTCGTCTTTTTCATTGTCACTGGAATCATTAGAATAATCCACTAATTCAGACTGTAGAACATCAGAAACAAATGATTAGTTTAGGATAGAGTTGACACTTCAAGGTGAAGTATCAGCGACGTTTTCCAAACCTTGTCCTGAAACCTAAATGTTCGCTTTAGATTCTTTTCGTGGGGCCATGACATGATATCCTACTTTAGCTCTTTTGCGATAAAAATATGTATACATACAGAAATTAGTTTGCTGAGAAAAGTGTGCTCTGCATAATATAGAAATGAATTTGTTATAATGAATAACAACTCTATATATTCGAAAACTCGGTACTTTTTAAGAACAGATCGGTCAAATCATGCTTAAATATAAATTTAGCAATAAAATCCCAATCTTTACTCGTTGATTCGCCTTGTTTCTAATTAATGCCATAAATTTTGGCAGTTTGAAATGTCAGTTGGTGTAAGGAAGAATTAAGACTACCTTGTAAACTGTGCATGCATCAAATCATGGGAAATATTGGCTTAGTTCAATTAATCAGGTTTTACCAAAGTTAATTAATCTTTCAATACTCGCTGCATCAGGAATCTTGCCTTAACCCTTTGAACCTCTAACACCCGAAATTGCGATGATTGACTTTGGTTAATAAAAACGTAATTGTGATCAGATGCTTAATTAATTATGTAATTATTTATATCACAATTTCGTGACTCAGAGCTTCGAAGGTATAGCTTCTGGGAAGTTTGTATGCCAAGTTGCAAAACCACAAGATCACGATGATATGTTTTAATTAAAAGGGAGGATAAAATCAGATTAAGTGTTTAATTAATCATGGTCATATATTTATCGCAACTTCTCGACTTGGGGATTTTACATTGTAGCTTTTTAAAAGAAAACACGCCAAGTTTCAAATTTTCAACAGAACTTAACCACGGCTAAGCTTTCACCTTTAACCTTGACACGGGTTACTAAAACAAGAAATTTGTGGTTTCGGCTATCGAGGTTATGACAGTAAGAATTTTGGATTTAGTAAACACCGAGACGTGAAACCCCGATAATGGTTAACCACAATTTAGGGAAATTTTACTCTCATTACTGACCTGGGTAAAATTTTAAAATGATTTTGCCATTTCGTTGTTTGAGACTTGTGAACTATGTGATCTATAGCATCCAACATACGAAATTCCAAGGTATAACAAAGGGGGAAAAATATTTGATGAAAAGTATAACTCGCTTCGAGAGTACGATAACTATCGCCACTCGCGTGATAAGACTTCATAGATTTTGAAACCACATATGGAGAATATGAAAACCATGTTTTGATTTCAAGCATTAAGATATGAAATTCAAGACGGGATAAAAAAACAAAGGCGGATCCAACATAGTCTCTAACTAGAGATATTGTTTTCTTGTAAGATGGGAAGAATAGTAGACCACATGTCGATATTGGGTAAATGGAGTCAATGGATTCAATTCAGAGAAAAGGTTCCTGAGAACAGGATATTGAAGGGGAAAGAGACTTCATTTTTTACCTTTGAAAATATTTTCAAACTCAGATACTTTTTTAAACTTAATCGTAGTCCCTTTCACAACTTTACCCTTCTCATTATTGAATTCAAGTCTGCATTAAGACAATCAAAACAGTTCTAGGAGACCCAACAAATCTTGTGGCTATCATCTTGCATCAAAAGAAGAAGAATATATGTTTTTAATCAGGAAGCCCTGTCTAAACATGGGATGTAGATCAGGTTTTTAAAAAGAATTCATTACCAGAGTAGAGTGATATTCATGTATAACAGCCTTACAGATATCTCAGATATTTCTTCACTGCCAGCGAACCTGTTCAGTACCCTGGTGAAGTTATCTAGGCCCCTTTTATTGAATTTTCTTTCACCACTTCGAAATATATTTCTAAATTTAAATGCTGAGACGAGGGAAATCATTTATGAATTTCCTTTCATCGTCTCTTGGACTAGATGGGGGCAATCATTTCTAAATTTCCTTTCACCACATGTGTTATAATTTTCCTTTTTAGAGCGCGAAGATGGGGGCAATCAGTTTGTATCAGGGTTGATATCTATGTAATATTTTGCATTATATGTTTGTCAACTTACTTTGATTACTCGGTACCAACCTTCCATTAACCTTCACAACACCCTCATTCTCAAGGAAAAAAGGGAAAATAACTTTTTTAGGGCATTCTATTTGATCAAGCCTCAATCCTCCGAAATTGTTGAAAAACCTAGGAAAGTTAGGATCACTTTAAGCGTCCCTTCGTTTAGCAAGGGATGGAGGCATTGTGAAGACCCACTTTCTTTCCATAATCTGTTTTGAAGCTCTCGAGGTTGAAACTAAATCTCTTCTCCCTACGTATGCGAATGGAAAGATGATGACCTTTTAAAAGGTAAACCAAAAGACAGAAAAGGGTAACAAATAGTGATTTATGGACTAAAAAACAGAAGTTAAAAATTCAAAACTGACTCTTGTAAGCCTTTTTCGGAGGCACTTTACTTTGATTGACTGCTTCAATTTTGAGTGACTTTTTTAATTTGTCTTATTCTTTCCTGAATCGATTAAAGAAGGAAACAATTCTATTATTTATTAGTTCGGACGATGTTGTTGTCTGAATGAGGTTACCTTGGTTTTCTTTAATAGCCCTTCAGAACAAGTCTTTTAGGAAATCTCATCTTTACCTTATCGTTTCATTTTCTTTGCACAATATCAAAAATCTTTGGTATAACCTGTTTAAGCCAATTTATTTCTGACACCAATTTTCGGCTTACCTCTCCTGCTTTTTTTGTGTGCAGCTGGAATCCTATAAGAGGCAAATACGAAGGTTATCGAGGCTATCTGAAAGGTGTTGAAAATTCATGAAATAAGATCAACATAACAAAATGAAATGGAAAATATATATACACAAGTAAAAATTCTATATATGAATATATAAATCTAAAATTAAATGAACTCCCCCCCCTTTTTTTAATTTTTTTTTTTAATTTATTTATTTATTTAGGCGACTTTTTATGTCATATAATTCTTCAAATAATGCCTGTTGAGAGGGGTTTTTAGGATTTCACCGTCTAGATTTTCGAGTAGGAAAGAATTTTTTCCTTCGAGAGCTAAGACTCTGAACGACCCATACCAAAGGTGATCGAATTTACCATGTTTCGTTGCTTCTTCCATACTTGCATCCCACCTTAGTACTAAATCACCAGGGAGGAAATTTTTTTCCTTTGCCCTATGGTTGAATAATGCTTCATGCCATCTTCATACTTCTGCATCTTTTCATCTACTTCGACCCTATGCTATTGAACCTCGATTAGCTAGTTTATCCTCCTGGTGACATGATTAGGTTCTTCTTTTTGATCTTGCCACGACTTCATCACAGGGAGTGATAAATTTATTGGTAACACCGCATCTGTACCATATACCATCTGAAAAGGAGACATGTCGATAGATGTTTTAGTGCCTATGTGATTCGCCCACAAAGAGTACTTTAAAGGTACATGCCAAGACTTTTTCTTTCATCCAACACTTTCTTAATTATATTTATCAGGCTCTTGTTAGAATACTCAGCTAGTCCATTCCCTTGGGGGTAGTACGTTGTAGAATGGCCAAGACTGATAGTATACTTTTGGAAAAAGTTGATCATAGCCATAGACTTGAAAGCCTGGGCATTATGCATGACTATCTTTCGAGGGAAGCCAAATCTTAACAGGATATTGTCATCTAAGAACTCTATTACCACCGAGTCAATTGCCCTCTTAGTTGGAATAGCTTCCACCCATTTAGTAAAGTAGTCAGTGGTAGTTAAGATCCACTTGTGTTGGGCACTAGAAAATGGATTAATTTCTCCTATGAAATCTAGCCCCCATTGTTGAAAAGGGGATTCATTTTTTACTGGAACTAAAGGTAGTGTTGGGAGTTTCTATATACCTGCAAATAGCTGACAAGGGTTACAGGCTCGGATTTTCACGTTAATGTATGAAAAGAGTTTTGTCCATTAATACCCAGCCCTTAGAATTTTGTAAGCTGTGGTCCTCCAAGTGTGATGTCCTCCACAAAGTCCTTCATGAAATTCACTTATAACCCTTTCTATTTCTGATTTGACTAAGAAGACTAACAAGAAACTTAGCGAGTCTTTCCAATATAGTTGATTTTCGGCGATACAATACTTAACCGCATGAAGCTTTAAAGTCATGGATTTTTATGGTTGTAGTTCCCTTGGTAATTTTAGAGTCAGTAGGTAGGATACTATGTTTTTGTACCATTCTGATAATGCAAACTTATACTTGATCTTAATTGCACCTGTTGATTCATCAAGCTCGCTTACGTTTATATTTTCCTCATATACCTGCTGGTAGTTTATATATAGATCTCTAAGATTGGATTCAACCAAAAGTTTGGCAAGGCCTTGCCCTTTTATTAATTTAGTAGGTTTTATTTCCAGGTCAAATTCTTGAATCTTGGGCAGCCATCATCCTCTTTTTCCATCACTATCTGGTTGTACCAAAATATCTTTCACAGAACTGGTTGGTACGTATACAATGATCTTGGAGTGAAACACATATGTTCTAAATGCCTTCAGTTCTTTTACCATGGTGTACGCTTGTTTTTCTATTATATCGTATTTAAGTTTTGTGTCTCTGAGACTCTTTCTAAAAAAGGTGATTGGCTATTCGAAACCCTCTTTGTTCTTTTGGAGGAGCACCGCACCAATCATGTGTTCGGAGGCAAATGAAAAAATAAGAAAGTCTTTCAGATAATTAGGACTTGCCAATACAGGTGCCTTGTCTATTAATTTCTTAATATGTGCGAACGATTCCTTGGCTTCTGTTGTCCTAAGAAAGATTTAATTTCTTCTACATTTCTGGGAATGTTTATAGTATCTATTTCTTCAACCCTCTTAGGATCAATCTTAATTCAATCCTTAGATACAATATGACCTAGTAATTTACCCTCTTTCATGGGGAAGTTTGATTTCTTGGGGTTTAAGGATAGAGCAAACCTATGATGCTTTTCGAATGTTTGTTTAAGATGTACTAGATGCTCTTCATCAGATTTGGAGAAGAATGTTAAATCATCGAGATAGATGACTACGAACTTATCCCTCTCTCCGATAAAATCAATGTCCATAGCACGTTGGAACTTAGATCCTGCATTCATCAAATTGAAAGGCATCTTATCATACATGAACATACCCCAAGTAGTAGTAGAAGCTATTTTTTCTTTATCTTGTTCATTCATGGCAATTTGATTATATCCAGAGAAATCGCCAATCCTAGATATTCTATTTGTCCCAACTACCCTTTCTAGCACATGATCCATTTTTGGTAGTGGCTAGTTGTCTTTAAGAGAGGACTTATTTAAATTTCTGAAATCCACGCACAATTTGATTTCTCCACTCTTTTTTCCGACTAGGAACAAATTTTCCACCCAATCAGAATATCTCAGAGGTACTATAATTTTTTCCTCCAAAAGTTTCTTTACTTCTCTCTCGACCATAGGTAATAAAATAGGGTTGATCCGCCTAAGATTTTTTCTAAAAGGTTTGAACCCAGGTTTTAAAGGTATTCTGTGATCGATCATGGTAGTGTTGTAAGTTCTTAACTCTTCATAAGACCAGGTGAAAATGTCTTTAAATTGTCTGAGTAGGTCCTTATATTTTTCCTTTATTTCAAGGGGGAGAAGTTTAGATATTTTAACCATCCTGGACTCTTCTTTGGTTCCTATGTCACAGTCCTCAACCTCTTCTGGTTGGGGTTGTAAGGTGGATTTTACAGGTTTGTCATTTTGATCAAATAGTCATTCCAGAGGGGTCAGTCCCTTCGAAATATGGTTGTTTCTTAGGACCAGCATACGATAATTTGTGATTTTGTCTCGAAAAGCTTGAGGATCCTCCCCTTCTTACATGATCCATATCTGGTCATTTTGATTTTCTTGGTCTGCATGAGTTTCATAAAAATCACCTACTGCTTCAAGAAACTTCTTAATTTGTTCATCATCCTCAAAAACCTGCCAGTGATGGACATTATTTGATATAGATGGTCGGTGTCTTATCTCTATGTGATACTTCAATTTAAAGGTTGTAGGAGGAGTGAAAGTTGAAGCCGCTTTAGCTAATACATCTACATGTAGGTTCTTTGTGCATGGGATGAAGTGGACATTTATAGATGAGAAAATTTTTTCCATCAGATCCCAGGCATAATTCCTGTATGATCTTAATCTGGGATGTTTGGCTTGGTACTGTCGATTTATTTGTTTGACTATTAGCTCTGCATCTCCATATACCTATAGGTTATTTATTTTTAGCTTCCTGGAAACCTCTAATCCTAAGACCAATGCTTCATATTCACATACGGTGTTAGTATAATATATATCCCATTGCATTCTATAAGAAAAAGGAACAACAAACTTTCCTTCAAGAGCCACTAAAAGCACTCCTGCACCAGCCCCTTTGCAAGATGAGGCACCATCAAAAAACATTTTCTAGATACCGGTGCTACACATATCCTCAGTCATGTAACCTAACTCTTCCTACTCTATATCATTTTCCTCTGGACAATGATCTAAACTATCATCAAAAGATAAGATACAATTTCCCAAATCCTTATCTGCAATGTAAATAGGGAAATTGTTCAGATTTTTAGGGTTTCTTACTGTATATGCTAACCTTGTCTCTTTGTACAGCCGAGTAAATTTCCCACCAAACACAGGAATTGTGGAAAACATTATATCTAATTGAAGAGAACCCCTCTTCTTGGATCCCCATGACCTAGACAACAGTAAGCCATACTAAGGGGGAATATCAGCAATAACCACATCCATCAGGATACTCTTAACTGGGACCTATTCCAGGGTAACTACTAAATCCTTTATCATTTGCATACACTTAACTCTTCTCGAGTCAAAAGAGTAAAGATCTCTATAAGGTCTGGTGATCTGGAGACCCAATTTGTCCATAATAATTTTAGACATCACGTTATGGGAGGCTCTGTAGTCTAGCATGGAATTATGTAGAAGTTGATCGTATACATTTAAGGTGATATAAAAGGGAGAAACAGTGTCTTTGGCCCCTTCAAAATGTGGACCAAAATTGATGTTGGGTTTATCATCTTCCAGGTTTAAAAAATCAGACTAGCTTCTAGCTCTGAGACACCTATCACTTTGGTAATCTGCTTCCGATAAACAAGGTTTTTTGCTAATTCTACCAGAGGGATTGGTATCTTAATATTATTTATCTTATTTTCGAAATTGAAAACTCTGCTCACCTTGCTTGTTTCTCTAGTTGGGAATTCTGAATCCTTCCTTTCTGACTTATTTGTCCGGACCACTTTATTACTCATGGTCTTGCTTGTAGGTGTAATTTTATTAGCTATTTCGGTTCTTTGTGCTTGGGTCTCAACTTTTCCACTTCGGACTCTTGTGTGCTTACTACTTTCATTTTGTTGTTAGGTAATAGGGTTTCTTCCATAGTAGGCTCATAAGTTTGACCTCTTGGGATAATTTTCTTAGTTTGAGTAGTTGAAATGGGCTTACTCTTAGATCTCAAGTTATACTTAGGTTGGACCTCAGCCATTATCATTTTAGTTTCTTCATGAGAGCTACGAAGGTCAGTATAATCTCTGTATTCACCCTTAACTAACGATTGTTAAGTGTTTAAAGATTTTTCATAATCTTCTCTAGTCAGACATGGTTATGTGCAGTCATCACCGAAGTTCGTAACATCATTATCCAAATCTCCAAAATCTTGGAGATCATTCACTCCTATAAAATTTTCGTTCTTTAGGGGAGTTTATATTTTTTGGTGTTCATTTTTTATCTTTCTTTGTTGGTTCGGGGGGTTGGGGTTCCTCTTGAAATCATTTTTGGCGAAAGAATCATCTTTGGCATGCTCTAGCTCCATTCTGGATATTTTATTAGAAGTTCCTTAATTACCCTAGCCATATCGTCTACTTTGCCATCTGTGTATCTATTAGACCCTGACAGACCTGTTTGTTCTCTAGAGCGTTTAGTTTCTTGATTTCCCATTTCTACTTTATCTTTAAGATTACCAGAATCCATCATATTTGACTCAATTTCTACAGTGCCATCTTTCATTTGGTTTAGAGTGCCTCCCCTTCTTTCTCACAAAAGGACTGCAAAATCTAGTTCAAAATCCCCCACGAAAGTTACTTTGGCCGCGGGTTGGGATGGTTTAACCTCAGCTGGGATTTTGTTATACAACATGTTGAATCTTTGAATAAACTCCATAACTATTTTTAAATTATTTTTTCTTAATGACCCAAACTCGGTTAAATAATATATGTGGTCCTTTATTTGGCCCCATTGTCTAAGGAAAGCATCTTCCAAGGTGTCATAAGACAAGATAGATCTTACAGGTATACTTCGAAACCAATTTTGGACCTAACCTTTGAAGTTTTGGACAAGAAGCCTCGAATACACATCCTCATGTTCAATACCTAGGATGTCTACAAATTGATCAAAGAAATTTATGTGTTCAGCTACAGTCAGATCTCTTCCCTAGTGAATTTCGACAATTTTTTAATATAATTTACATGAAGGTCGTGCAGAGGAATGGGCAATACCAAGGGAGCATATCTAGCTTCCACTTTTACAAACACTCTGGGAGGGGGGGTAGGCCCTTGGCCTCCAACTCCTCCTCTAGGAGCTCCTCCCCCTCCTCCTCTGATAGCCCCTCCACCTCCTCGTTCGACGACTACCATCGTTATTAGTGGAAAGTTGTAAAGGGGGTTTTGGAAGATTAAAAGTGAATCTTTATTTTCTTCGTGGGGTGAAAAATACGAGGATGACCACTAAGGGAAACAAGGGCTTGGCTCTTTGTACTTGCAAGAGATGTAGTCAGGGGAACCAATGGGTGTGGAAGTTGGATGTGTGAAATATTCTTCTAGACCATGTGAGGTCACTAAATTCAACTGAAGAGTCAATGATATATCGACAATATATAAATTTTCTACAGAACTTTTTCCTTTATGTTTTGCAGGGGTTATCGGACAAGTTTCTCTTTTAACTTCAGAGTAATTTGATGTTAGATCCTTAGTGTCGAAAAGAGGTTTGCGTGAAGTCGAAGTTTCAGAAGAAATTTTGGTCTTCAGTTGTGGGTGCTTAGGTTGATAGGCAACAGGGGTCGTCTTAAGAGATCCTCTCATTTTAAAAAAAAAAATACGGTTGGTAACGGGTGTGGTCTATTTACCATCAGGGTTTTGCCTAGTATTCCTTCATTCGGATGCCATCTTATTAATCATGGAGTCGCCAAGTGAAAGATTGGAAAGACTTTAAAGGATGTGCACTCTTTGTTCACTATCAAAGGGTGGCACTTTCAACGAAATAAATGTCGCTTTCCCAGGGAAAATGGTTTCATAACTTCGGTACTCGGCAACGATGCCAAAAAGATGTTGTTTTAGAGTCTATACTTAAGGCTTTGAAGTACAGTGTCTAGGCATCCGAAAGTGAGTAAAGGGTAGAGAAAGAAGAAATGTCAACCTTCGACAAGGGAAACTATGGATGATTCCTGTGTTGGTGTTTTCTAGCTTCCAACTATTCCTGGATGTTTATATCCCATTCAATCATAGCCCATGATCATTTGAGTTCAACCCGGGTAGTGGTTATTTTAGGAATAGTATCAAAAAGGTTTAAGGGAATATGTGTTTGATCTGATAGTCCAAGTTCAATATTAGGCTGTCTCGATACAGGGACAGTCATGGAGGAACAGTAAAATAAGAAAACCTCAGGGGGAATTTAAGTGTTGTCTCAATTCAGTCATATAAAAGAGATTTTATGGTTTCAGCAGTGAAAAAGGGGTGTAAACCAAAGGCCCTTTCCCATAACTGAGTTAGAATTTAATAAAAATGTATGAGGTGGGAGAAAACATTAATTTGTGTATCGAGTAAGGCTCCTATCAAGAGAGAATCTCACATATAAATAGAAGAAGAAAAATGTAAAGAAATAACCCGATGAAGCATAAAAAATATATAGAATTCTGAAAGTGTTGACTGGTCTTATACCTGCTGATAGCTGGTATAGAGGAAAAACAATGAACAATATAAAAAACCAAAATTCATTCACTATAGTAGAGGTTGTACTAAATTATAGTGAAGCATTCATCAGATACAAATATGAAATGAAATGAAATATGAGATACAAGAAAACAAACTTATAACACAGTCGTGACGAAATTGAGAATCTTCAGATTTGCTTTATATTAACTCTCAAAATGGAAAACCTCTATTACAATCAACACAAAAAGGTTCATCCCTGGTTCTTTCTTTCTATGGTATATTTATACAGTTTTACATAATATGGAATCTCAATCCTTGCAAAATTTTCAGTTATGATAAGGAGGTGATCAAAATCTGGACCAGGGGTCAAAATTTAGCTCAAAAATCAAAGTTCTCGGAATTGCCTCAAAATGAATAGGAGTGTATCCCTTGTCGTCAGGAACCCAATGCAACTTGTTTGGGTTCAAACAGACATCAGGAGCAAGAGATATAGTGATCTGTTCGAATCGTTAAACAGGTAAAAAAAGGGACACTGACTATGCAGTCCGTACAGTCCATACGGATGGTGATGTGGCATGACCGTATGCTGACGTGGCAGAGGTCATACGTCCAGGTGGAAAATGATGATGTGGACTTCACTTATTGGTAGATTTGGGTGAATCATGATGTGACACGTGGCATCATTTTGGCAAGTGTTTTGGTGCCACGTGGCTCGGTCATGGTCTGCCACATGGCACCCCGTTATTGGCAATGGTTGTTGGTTCAAAAATTTATGTAGTCTGTAGGGATTGAACCCCAAACCTCCCCACCAATCAAGTCTTTGCAAAGTCCGACCAACCAATGTGCCATATTATGTTTCTTGTTATATATATGAATTCACATATATTTAAATTAACATATGCTGCTTGTTGGGCGCGGGGTTGGGTTGGGGCTTAGCCCCATACCTTGATTTTATACGACACCACATGTGACCACAACACATGGATTTTGCATGAGAGTTATATATTTTAAATGGAGTCTAGCCCCCATTCTTATGTATCGATACATATGACCTTGACCTTGGCACGGGGGTTAAGTTTGGTTTGTAACAAATGATTAGCCCATGGTTTTGGGTGCTTACCCATGTGACCGTGACCTTGGCGGTTAGGGGCTGGTGCACCCATAACCATCCTACATTTTGTTCAGTTTTTGTGGTTGCGCTCGGTGCTAGGTTTTACCATGAATTTGGAGTGTGTTCTTGGTGAGAACACCTAGAGGTGTGTTTTGGCAAACCAGTGACAATAAGCTTTAAGGAAGAGAATGGCAGGAGGCCTATCTTCTTCATTTTTTGGCCGAATGAGGTGTTGTAAAAGCCCAGCTAGGGGTTTTTGGACATTCAAAATCCATTGGGACTATTTTCACAACCATTTGAAGACTTCTTTTGTAGGTTTTTAACCCTTTAATTTTCAAGAAGCTCTAGGAAGCTTGAAGCCCTCATTGTTTGAGGTCTTGCTCAAATGATCCTATGTTTGTTTTCTATGATTGAATAATCATTTTTGACTAATTATTATGCTCTGAACACTTTTTGAATACTTTTACAGGTGTTTTTGCCAAAGAGAAGCTCAGGGAAGCTTATGGCCACATGTAGAAGAGGTCATGCCCAGATGCGCCATGATCCATTTTTAGAGTTTTATTAGTCATTTTTGGGGTTTTTATGTATTCTAATACCAATGGTACAGTCAGAATTTACATTGGATTTGAGTAGCATCTTGTAAAAGAATATTTGACAAATTAAATTCAGAGAGCCAAGTCCATTGAAGGAGGCTCAAGGAGATGTAGCCCGGAGAGGGGTGAACTCCTTTATCATGTTGCTATTGTTGTGAGTTTGATGGTTTATTTGTTGCAAGTTATGTTGTGTATTTATTTAAAGTACATATTTAACCATTCAAAAGAACATTTCCTCACACATAAACATTTACAAAAGGATACATAAATTTGGCACATAAACTATCTTTCATATTTTAACACATGAAGCAAGGTCCTGTAAAGTTTATTTTAATGAAGTAGAGGATGCTTGCATAGCATAACAAGTTAGCCTTTTATTTTCAGATCAGATGGTATCAGAGAATAGTTTGTTTTGCTCATGTCTTTTCCATTGATAGCTTGAGATTTCGTTGTTGGTATTTGTGCAAAGTTTTGTGTTGAAGTTTGATATCTTGCAAGTATGGAGGAAGCTTCAAACATTGATAGTTCTCCTACATCTTCAAAATCTAAGTTATTTGATAAAGAGATGTTGAAGGAGTTGCTAACCATGAGAGATGTGGTGAAAGAGATGTGTGAAGATATAAAGGAAAGCATTTCCCTTGAAGAGCAGTTGATGGCCATGAAGGAGGAGAAGGACCAACTTCTTGAAAAGTTGCATGAGATGGAGACTCAACTCCATGAGGAAAAGGAAACCCTTACCAAGTACATGCATGAAAATAAGGTATGTAATGTTATTTTATCTTCAAATTCCTCTCAAGATGAATGTTTTGGTGTTTTTGAAAATCACACAAGAGGAATAGGGTCCAAGTTATTGTTAACAATGGGCTATGAAGGTAAAGGGTTAGGCAAGCATGCACAAGGCATTGTTAAGCCTATTGTTCTTGAAGAGAGACCCAAGTATTATGGTCTTGGATATGAACAAAGAGATGGAGAAAATTCTGAAGTTGAGGAGACAAGGAAAAAAGTTCCAAGAGCAAATTTTGTTTCGAGTTCACCTCCTCAAGAAGGCTGGCTATAAAGGTGAAAGTTCAAGATCTTTTGTTGAAAGTTCAATCCCTCAAGCATGCAAATCTTATGTTCAAGATGAATGCAAATGTGTGAAACAAAAGAGTTGTGACAACAATGAGGACAAGAACACTATTGTTGATCTTCAAAAGAGAGCTTGTAACTCTTCAGATTCACCTCCTCAAAGAGGCGATAAAGGTGAATGTTCAAGGTATAATTCTGCTTATCATTCAGTTGCTTTTGATTATGTTAAGCATGATAAATTTGTATGTAAAAATGGAAGAAAGAATCCATATACATATTGTGGTTTATATAACCATCATATTTCAAAATGTTGGAAAAGATTGGCCATTTTCAGGAAACTTTATAAGCAAAGACAACATGAAAAGAGGATGCAAAAGATTTGCACTCATTGTCAAAAGAGGGGTCATCTCATTCACCAATGTTGGAAATTGCATCCAACCACTCATGCACATCATAAGAAGTAGTTGGATAAAGAGATTGACAAGAATGGAAGAGGAGATTCCATCATCGATGTGAGTCAAGATGATTCACAAGAGGATGATTTTCAGCAGAAAAAGTGATCGTTGAGTTGGCTTGGTAAGAAATGGTTGGATTTCTTGAGCAAGTAAGGATTGAATTTTCTATTGTAAATGCACTTTTCAGTCTTATGTGTGCAGTTATGTCGAGAGTATGACAAGTTGCAGCCGTTTATCATAACTTGTATGATGCAAGTTTCATGTGAATGCAATTCATTTGAAAGCATTCTTGTTTGTGGCATAACTTTGCCAAGAGGATGTAAAAGATGGATATGATGTTCACTTGTTACAGCCATATATCTTTTTCATATTCAGCTCTTATGTACCCACATGTTACGGGGTTTATGTACTTATGTTTGTACTAGAAGGAGAGTTGAAGAGTCATGCACATGCATTTGTTTTTGTATGTGTAAGCAGTGAACCTGGTGATAATTCATCATGAATGATTCATGATTATAACATGATTGTATATCATGAATGTCGACTTGTCAATTTGGGAAGGTTGATATGTTTCAAATGAGTCTCAACTGGTGTCGATGTTATCTTGATGACTATGTTGTGTTGATCATGTTTTTCGACTTGTGTTTAGTCGATGGTGTTTGTTGACTTGTAAGTTGATTTTGAGTACACAAATATGCAGGAAAACACCATGTGCTTTGATGAAGTACAAGATGTGACAATTTGTTTGAAGATAAAAAGACTTTGTTGGCATCATTTTCAGTCTTGTATAAATTTGTTTTCAAGATTGATGGTTTTCTTGGCTTGTGACAAGATGTCGTAGAAACGTTTTTGCAGCCATTGGAGAGCTGATTGTTTTGACACCAAAGAGTTCACAAGAGGGACTTGATTCTCAATGGGAAGGTTGGTAGTCTTCCAAGCACAAAGAGAATAGTGGGTCAGCAGCAGCCAGAGAAAAGTGGTTGAGGGACATAGCCAATTGCAGTGCAAGGCATGTCAAGGTATCTAGGTGATTGTCAAAAAGACTTTTTAGGTAGAACCAGTTGATATAAATTGAAAGCATAAGAGTATTGAATCTCAGATAGATAATCATAAGATTTTGTGGGTCCAAAATCCTTTCAGTGGGAAGGTGTGATCAAAATCTGGACCAGGGGTCAAAATTTGGCTCAAAAATCAAAGTTCTTGGAATTGTCTCAAAACGAACAGGAGTGTAGGGCTCATCATCACAAACCGAACACAACTCATTTGGGTTCAAATGGACATCAAGAGTGAGAGATATAGCGGTCTGTTTGAATGTCAAACAGGTAGAAAAAGGGACGCTGACTATGCAGTTCGTACAGTCCGTACAGATGCTGACGTGGTAGAGGTCGTACGTCCAGGTGGTAGATGATGATGTGGCCTTTACTTATTGGTAGATTTAGGCAAATAATGATGTGACACATGGCATCATTTTGGCAAGTGTTTTGGTGCCACGCCACCCAGTCATGGGCTACCACGTGGAACCCCGTTATTGGCAATGGTTGTTGGTTCAAAAATTTATGGAGTCCACGGGGATCGAACCCCGGACCTCCCCACCAGTCAAGTATTTGCAAAGTCTGACCAACCAACGTGCCATATTATGTTTCTTTTTATATATATGAATTCACATATATTTAAATTAACATATGTTTCTTGTTGGGCATGGGGATGGGTTGGGGCTTAGCCCCAGCCCTTGGTTTTATATGACACCAAATGCGACCACAAAACATGGATTTTGCACGGGAGTTATATATTTTAAATGTAGTCTATCCCCTGGTATTATGTATCGATACATATGACCTTCACCTTGGCATGGGGGTTAAGTTTGGTTTGTAACAAACCATTAGCCCATGGTTTTGGGTGCTTACCCATGTGACTGTGACCTTGGTGGTTAGGGGTTGGCACGCCCATAACCGTCCTATAGTTTGGTCAGTTTTTTCATATGCGCTCAGTGCTAGGTTTTAGCATAAATTTGGAGCATGTTCTTGGTGAGAATGCCTAGAGGTGCATTTTGGTGAACCAGTGACAACAAGCTTGAAGGAAGAGAATGGCAGGAGGCCTATCTTCTTCATTTTTTGGCCGAATGAGGTGCCATAAAATCCCAACTATGGGTTTTTTGGATGTTCTGAATCCATTGGAACTATTTTTACATCCATTTGAAGACTTCGTTTGCAAGTTTTTAACCATTGAAGTTTCAGGAAGCTCTAGGAAGCTTGAAGCCCTCATTGTTTGAGGTCTTGCTCATATGAGCCTATGGTTGTTTTCTATGATTGAATAATCATTTTTGACTAATCATTATGCTCTAAACATGTTGGGATAGGTTTCAGATCCATTTGAGGGCTTTTACAAGTGTTTTTTCAAAAGAGAATCTCAGGGAAGCTTAAGGCCACATGTAGAAGAGGTCATGCCCGGATGAGCCATGATCCGTTTTCAGAGTTTTATTAGTCATTTTTGGGGTTTTTATGTATTCTAATACCAATGGTATAGTCAGAATTTCCATTGGAGTTGATCGGTATCTTGTAAAAGAATCTTTGACAAATTAAATTCAGAGAGCCAAGTCGATTGAAGGAGGCTCAAGGAGATGTAGCCCATAGAGGGGTGAACTCCTTTATCATGTTGTTATTGTTGTGAGTCTGATGGTTTATTTTTTGCAAGTTATGTTGTTGTGTATTTATTTAAAGTACATATTTAACCATTCAAAAGAGCATTTCCTCACACATAAGCATTTACAAAAAGATACATAAATTTGGCACATAAACTATATTGCATATTTTAACACATGAAGCAAGGTCCTGTAAAGTTTATTTTAATGAAGTAGAGGGTGATTGCATAGCATAACAAGTCAGACTTCTATTTATAGATCAGGAGGAGAGAAATCGTTCCATTTATTCATCTCTATATTTATTTGGTGCCAGAAGCTTGTCCTCGCGCATGCTCGGTACAAGTGACACATCTTTCCACTAGCCGAGATATCAGCCTTCATGGTTCTTCTTGATAATTGGCTTCAAAAGAGTAACAATCTCAAGATAATTGTTGTAACCTTTCTTCCATCTATCTGTATATGATGTCAATAACACACAATTGCACACTTGGTTTAATCATACATTTATCTATTTGGACTATGTCTGCCATAGTCACTTGTGAGATTTTGACCAAATCTCTTTCCTCTTTTTCATTTAAATCAAGTGAGATTTTCGCCATATTCATTTGAATCAATGCCTCGGCATTACCTTCACTATCAATGCCTAATAGATTACAATCTATATAACTAAAATCCTTTTCTAAGAATTTTGTTACCCTCTTGGCTTGCAGCTTACCTTCTGAGATGTTGTGCTCCCATTCTTTTAATAGAATATTTCCTCTGGTCTACTCCGAAATGGGAAACATGGGAGTACTTCCCTATTCCCTTTCATTTTTAGCTATCATAGCCTCTTGAAAAGAGACCCGTGCTGCTCTAGCTTCGCTTTCTCTAACAGATGAATTTTCCAACACTTGATTAACAAGTAAGCAATTTTCCCGAATCACCTCTACCTTGGCAAGTAAATTTCACTGGGCCGCAAAAACTCTGCTCTGAATCTCCATTGCTTGGGACTGGAACATCCCAATATTTATAACTTTACTTTTGGCAATTTCCACTCTAGCTTGTAGCTGTTCGATCAAGTCTTTTCACTGGCCCGCTTGTATCTGACCATTCTGAACCACCAACTCTGCTTGTTCAAGCTTAGTCTCGAGCACCTCTATCTCACTTTTATCATCCAACCTTGCTTGTTCTATCCCTACACTCACCTAGTCCTTGGTAGCCTCCTTTGTTGTGGCTAGTCTAGCTTCTAGGGTTTTGATGAGGCGATTTTTTCGTCTTAGTTGGTTTTTCAAAACCCCAACTGAAAATTGATTCATTGTGGCATATGCCCCTAATGTCCCAACTATTTCTGTCATGAACTGTTCATTATTTTTGTCTTTCCCATCAGTCAATACTTTGTATTTCTTGGCTGTCGATTCCCCTTCCTAATAGAATTC
Organism: Picea engelmannii; assembly: GCA_009831015.1. NCBI lineage: Eukaryota > Viridiplantae > Streptophyta > Pinopsida > Pinales > Pinaceae > Picea > Picea engelmannii. Next base: position 156,591 of record ML809301.1, on the reverse strand, counting down.
TCGCTTTACCACAACCTTTCTCTTCTTATCAAAGAAGAACTCATTTGGAGGGATCTCTTCCACCCTTATAGGTTTCAATTCTTCATTTAAAATCCACCCTGCATCAATATTTCCCTGAGTCGACTGCAAGGGAGTAATGGATGCGATGGGATCTCCGATTTGCTTAGATGATTGCCCCAGAATAGTAACCAGAGTCTTCTTTTTTGGCAGGTTGGGAGTCTTTATCTCTACTTTCAGACTCTTAGTTTTCTCTTCCCTGTATTGGTGTTTTTCTTGACTAGGTGTCGCATCTTTGAAGCCTTCGACATCTTTTTGTTTCACCTCCACTATACTCAGATTCTCACCTAGTAATACTATGGGAAGACAACTGCGTCGATGTTCTTGGAATTTCAGAACATCAATCCTCTCTTCAAGTGCTAGGGTTTGTATTTGAGATAAAATCTCAGCATAAGATCTTGCGCCTTGGAAAATGTCATCCGAGGGTGAATTTTCGTGTTCGAATCGCTTGAGTCCACAACTTGCCAAATGATTACTTATGATCCTTTATGGATCGTTCTTATTGAATTCAATAAGAACCAATTTTAGGTCTTCCAGGGTTGTTTCCTCAGCTTTAGCATGCCCGAAATCTAACAACGAATATGAATTTAAATGAACAGGAAAAGGTGTCCATACCTTCTTTGAAGCTCTGCCTGATTCTAAAACATCAAAACTCCCCCTTATCTAGGGAGGTATCTTTCCATAGTAGTACACAACTACTGTCTAGAGACACATAGTCTCCTCTAGTGGTACGCAACCACCATAGTAGAAATTTTTTTTTCACACATGGAACTCCCATGTGGACTTCTAGAGGCTACACCCTCTAGAAACACTAGGGCCAACTCCCATAATGTGTGACATCAACTGTCAAATCCCTTGACATGTCCTCATGTGCTCTCCACATGGTATGTTGGGCTATAATCCCAAATGAACTTGTCCCTTCTCAAATAATTTTCCCACTTATCGCTTATTGAATAAGTGTCCTCATATATCAACTCAACTCAATTCATAGTGGAGTACTATCTAGAGAATGTTTTTCACACTTAGCACTCCCATGTGGACTTATAGAGGCTACACCCTCTAGAAACACTAGGTTCAACTCTCATAGTGTGTGATGTCAATGGTAAACTCCCTTGAAATGTCCTCATGTTCTCTCCACATGGTACATTGGGATATAATCCCGAACCCTCTTATCCCTTCTTAGATAAGTGTCATAACAGATTAATTCACTTCAGTTACAGAGGAGTATGATATAGAGAATTTTTTAGGAAGCTACAAACATAAACACTCCCTTTCAGTGAGGGAGGAATTCTCTTCCACACCAAATCTGTCACGAAAGTACTCGAACTTCATCCTGGTAAGGGGTTTGGTAAGAATATCAACAACCTACTCATTTGTAGGAAGGTATTGCACCAATACTTCCTTCCTTTGCACCATGTCTCATATGTAGTGGTACTTGATCTCAATGTTTTTCGATTTTTCATGAAACACTCGATTATCTGAGAGATTCACACAACTCTTCTTATCACAATGAGTAATGGTAGAATTTATCACATGTCCAAATAAATATGCAAGGAGCTTGCGAAACCAAATTGCTTCATAGACTTCCACACTCAATGCAATGTACCTTATTCTACAGTAGTCAAGGGCATATATGTTTGTTTCCTACTACACGAGGAAACCATAGTAGATCCCAAAGTGAAGAAACACTTGGAGGTTATCGTCTTGTCCATTGTGCTCCTTGCCCAATCCTAGTGAGTATATCCCTGCAATATCATGTCAATACTAGAATTATAGCTCAGACCATGTCCAATTGTTCCTCGTAGTCATCTCAACACATGTTTCACATCAATCTAGTGTGTCTATCTCGATTGGATCATAAATTGGATAAGTGCACTTACTTCATAGAAAATATATGGTTTGGTGTTAACCAAATAGATCAATGATCCAATCAGTTGTTTGTACAGGGTCGGATCAATTTGGTCAAAATTAGAAGAATACACACTTAGTTTCTTCATATTCGTCACCATTGGTGTAGCCATGGGTTTATAGTTCATCATCCCAAACTTTTTCAATATCTCAATTGTGTACATCCCCTGACATAGGAATATCTCATAAGTTCTCTGCCACACCTCTAGTCCCAAGAAATAGTGAATCATACCAAGGTCCTTCATCTCAAACTTAGAGGCCAACGCATACTTGCATTCAATAATAAGGCCCTTTGTACCGATGAGGAATAAATCATCAACGTAGAGGACTAGAATCAGGGCCTCACCATTAACAGTCTTGTAGTATATGTTGGGATCAGGAAAACTCTTTTTGAAGCCCAAACTCATCATGTGTCCATCAATCCTTGTATACCAAGATCTAGGTGCATGCTTGAGTCCACATAGGGCCTTCTTCAACCTACACACATGAGACTCCTTCTCATGTATGATGAAACCATCTTGATGCTCGATGCATATGTCTTCCTCAATCTCTCCATTGAGAAAGTTTGTCCTCACATCCATTTGATGTAGTCTCCAATCCATGGATGTTGCAAGGGAAATGATCGTTCAGATAGAAGTGTATCGATCAATAGGATAAAATGTATCCTCATAATCTATTCCCTCCACCTAAGAAAATCATCTAGCAACAAATATTTCTTTGTTCTTCTCGATGCTTCTATCAGCAATATGTTTGATCTTACAGATCCATTTGGAAGTGAATACAGACATCCCTTCAGGTGTTGGAACAATATCCCACACATCATTCTTCATGATGGACATATAATCCTCCATCATGGAATCTCGCCATACTGGTTGACTAGATTCCTCCTCATAACATGAAGGCTTAGAATCAATTATGTCTCTCATAGTTGCGGCATAGGACAAATAGCTTTGAGGTATTTTTCTCTCTCGGAAGGTACCACAAGTATTTGCATGTACTTTTGCCTCTTGTAGAGTCTGACGATCCCATGTAGGTTGCTTATGACCTACTACAATATCTCTGGGAACATCAACTTGAGGTAAAAGATCAATGGGATCAATAACCTCAATTGTCTCCCATTGAACTATTGGATGGTGAGGGGGAGAAGGAACCATATGTTCCTACTTCTCACTATCAATTTCCATGCGAGATCCTCTAAATCTCATGAAGGATACCTCCTCCTCAAAGGTAACATCTATTCTCCCCTCAATTTGTCTTTGACCAATGAATTAGATCTGATATGCCTTCAAAGACTCACTATACCCCACAAATGTACCCTTTCTACCTGAAGGGTCTAGCTTGGTCCTTTTCTCTTTGGGTATATGCATGTATACTTGACACCCAATGAAGTGTCCAACCTTAGGCTTCACTCAAGTGAAGGCCTCCTCTAGATTCATGTTCCTTAAAGTCTTATGAGGACTTATGTTATGAACATACACTACATTCATGGATGCTTCTTCCCACAAAAACATAGGTAAATGTTTATCGTGAATCATCTCCATGACTTTATCAACAATAGATGTGTTCTTCCTCTATGTGACCCAATTATGTTTAGGGTTGTAAGGAATAGTGTACTCCCTCTTGATTTGTGCCTCAATGTATAAATCACTGAAATCTTGGGAGATGTATTCTCCTCCATTATCTCATCTCAACACTTTGATCTTCTTTCTGGTCATATTTTCGACCTTTTCTCTATACTCCTGAAATATGGCAAGGACTCCATCCTTGGTCTTCAAGAATTAAATCCAAGTCTTTTGAGAGTGGTCATCTATGAATATAAAATAGTATAGGTATCCACTCAAGGAAGAAATTGTGATGGGTTCACATAAATCTGTATGAACCAAGTCTAATATCCCCTTGGATCTCCTGTCGTTGCTCGAAAAGGACCCCTTGGAATTCTTTCCAAGAGAACAACCTTTCAAAATGCCATCATGTTCAACATGGATCTTTGGAAGGCTTGTCACCATGCTTGTGGGAGCGAGAAGAGCTCTATAATTTAAATGAGAAAGTCTCCTATACTATAGTTTTATCAAACTAATTGAATCATTTATTAAGGCATGAATTGGTCAGACAATCAATATGTACAATATGTCCTCTTGAACACCAATCGCCCAAGAAGAATCCATACTAGAGTTTGTATTTCTTACAAGAACCTTTCTATCAGAGAAAGCAACCTTGTAGCCTTTGTTCGTTGAGGTTAAAATAGAGAGAAGGTACCTTCTCATCCCAGGTACAAATAATACATCACTCAAATGGTGTGGGGTACAAGAATCCAATTGTAAGGAAGTGGATCCAAATCCCTTCACAGTATATCTCACATCATCACCAACTACAACATGAAAAAGAGATTCTTTATCTACTAGATCTATAAGGTGCTCTTTGTATTGAGTCATATGTCTCAAAGCACCACTGTCGATCAACCAAATATCATTACTAGTAGGAACCATACTTGAGAGGGATGAAATGAAGAAGAACTCTCCATCCTTCATGATTTCATTCCTTGACTTCCTCTGAGGTGGTTCTAAATCAACATTAGAAATAGAAGAAAGTTGCTTTCCTTTCATCCATGTAGGAAATTTTTCACATAGTGGCCATACTTGTCATATATGAAACATTGAACCTTTGACATCTCCTTATTTTCATGCTTAGAAGTTGGTGTTGACTTCCTTCCTTTAAATGTTTTTTTGAAACATCTACTTTTCCTTTGATTTCCCTTGTATGAGTGGCAAGGGCTTCATTGTCATCATAATGGTAACATTGCATGCCTCTACCTACAAGTCTGGTCTTGTGTTGAGTACATTCTTCCCATAAATGATCAAACTTGGGAAATTTTGATCGCCCACTAACATGTTCTATATTAGAGACGATTTCTCCAATAGCACCCAACAGACCTTTGATCTTTGAAATCTTCATGAATAAGGTGGAAACTATATCAAACTTCATCATCTTGAGATTATGAAGCTGGTGTCTCAAGGAAAGTGATTTGTTGGTGTTGTTTCTCTCAAACAACTTATTCAAGGGTTTGTACATATACTTAGTTGTTTTGAAGTTGGATATGTGAGGGATTAAATGTTATCTCATAGAATAGATAATGATCTTTCTCGCTTTTTCATAATTATCCCTCCATTGATATTTTTCTGCATCATCAGTTGATTCTAGTACAACTTCTTCTACATAATTCATTAGGTCAATCTCTTCTGGAGTGATGAGCAATCTATATTTCCAAGAACTAAATTTGGTTGTTCGATCAAGCCTATATTCCATCAAAACATGGAACTCACCATGGCTATTGGAAGAGTGGAGAAACTTTAACCTAAGTTGCAACAAAGCAATGAATTGCAAGAGTTGTTGTAGAAGTTCAAAACATGTGCAATAGTATTCTTTCAAGAACGTTGTTCTAATACCATGTTGGAGTTTAATGTTGTTCAATTGCATTCAGTTTCTTTACAAATTTACATGAACTGAAGCATAAACCATGAACAATAGAAAAAATAATAACCAAGGTAACAAGAAGAATAACCATGCACAAAGTATAGTAAAAAATGCCAAGACAAAATTATTATAATAGATTTATATATTATTAAAATGATAAGAGTTCCATATATATAGAACATATAATGACCATCCATGAAAGGATGTGTCCCTTGGATAATAACTAACTACTTATTTATTAAGTATATTTATATGTTATATTATAAATATCATTTCATATATATATATATAAAAGAATATATTCAAAATCTTTTCCAAACGTCAACAAGAAGTCAAAGAATATTATAATTTTTATATAAAAGGAAATGTATACAGAAATCTTTTCCAAAGAATATGTTAGGGTTTTTACTTTTAAAGAAACCCCAGAATTAATAACCATAAGTGTACTTGTGATAAAAGTAAACAAATTAAACAATGACCACATGAATTAAGAAGTTGTTCCTAGTCTCAAAATGAAATATGGAAGGATAAAATAAATTGTTGCTAATAGGTTATCATTGTAGCTATTTCATGGCTACCTTTTTAGGGTATACTCCACTCGATACTATATAAACATGGAACCCTGGTACTGGTAATGACCACATGTTTACTTTGTGAGAAATGTCAAGGAGATTGCTTGACCTCAGAAGTGTGAGACCGAGTATGGAGTCCATGATAACAAGTTTGAGTTGGACTTTGTCCCAGTTCACGTCGTATGTGATTTACACCAACTTGTTGTCTCAAGTCTTTAATGACTAGATTGAGGGTTTTTTCATAACTCAGCATTAAATATTCACCATGTCTTGTTAACGGGTGCAACAAGAATGTATGTTATGCATAGTAATCAACCCAAAATTTAAAATATGAATGTTTCCATTCATTATCTGAATCCTTAAATGAGTTGAATGTTTAGTTCTTGACCATCCTCATCCATATGCAAGGAATTTCCCAAGGAGGACACCATCAAAATTTATTAACCCAGGTAAAAAGAAATGAGGGAAAGAATTTATTTATCCCCTATGAGTAACGTAGAAAAAAATGTTTGGTTTGGCTGTGAACATTATACAAATTGTGAAATCCATAAAAAAGGAAACAACCCTACCTTAATCCTTAATATTATTGAGGAAATGGGTAAGGGTAACTTATTAAACCTATTATTGAATGTGTTGTGCATGAAAAATAAGTTAAAGAAGAATAAAATATGAAGGCTACATGAAGTTGATCATAGGATCAAAGATCGTGAAATATAAATGAATGAAAAACTAGTATCGTGTTTCCCTATGAGTTAGAGAGTCTACAAACTTAGTATGAATATCAACTTACATTGAGGAATGAAGGAAAAAGAGCCAGCATGAGTTGGTGGTAATTTAAGTGCATATATAAGAGTCGACCTGCACATTAACACAATGTGAAATAATTCATAGTTACATTGTTAAAAGGAATTTTTTAATAAAAAAAGTTATATAGTATTTAAGAACAAAAAAATATGACTTACTTAGCATGACTCATGGAAAATGATTATAGAATCACTATATGGGTAAAGGCTTGAGCCTAAAGTCTCTATGTCTTTGAGCCAAAATATTATGGTTCTTTCGTTGAGCATCGAGGTAATGAATTAATCCTAGGCTCGAAAAACATGCCATAATCAAGAGAGAAGGTATGAGTTTAGTGAAGGGGCTATCAGTCCTCTTTACTGATACCATTACGTGGAATAAGCTCTATCACCATCACGATGGAATAATTTTTTTTAACTGTGAGTTAACCCATGGTTCTTTACTACGTAGGATTGCATCGTATCCTCTTTCATAAATTGATACAATGTGTAACTAGGTTCTCATTTATTGTATTGTAAGGTGATTTGAATTGTTTATCTCAAGAAAAAAATGGATAAGGTGTATATGAGAAAACTTCGAACCACAATTATTGTTATCATATCAAAATTTATACAAGATGATAATATGTCATAGAGATAATAGTTTTACCAAAGTAACACCATTTATGAAAAATAATCATAACTATATTCTTAATGAGTTTATTACTTTCATATGAAAAATGTTATAATAATCGATGATAAGGAGTGAAAAACTTTATCAATATTAAAGGGTTTTCTAATTATTAAAAATACGATATATCCATTATATATATATATATATATAGAAACTCTTAAGAGAAGATTAATAATGAAAGATATAATACATAGAATGTTGTAGACTGATGTGTTACTAGAGTTGAATAGTGGTAATGGAAGTCAACAATCTTTTAACCCGGTGTGGTAGCTCCATTCTCCATGACCATTAGACACAATGTCAAAAAAAGGTTCATGAAAGTAAGTAAAACAAGTTTTATCATGGAAACTTTAAGTATATATATTAACTTTGACTATATATGCTAATTAACAAATTATCTTTAAAAACCAAAATGTTGGTAATGAGGTAATGTTACATTAACCTAGCTTACCATATCCTACATTAGACTAATTTTCCCTATCCTAGCCTAACCTACCCTACCCTACCCTACCCTACTCTACCCTACCTTTTTCTTAGCCTAGCCTAACATGACCTAGCCTAGCTTAGGTTAACTTAGCTTAGCCCAACCTAATGCTGGCCTAAACTAGCCTAGTAAAGCTTACCCACGCCGAGACTAACCTAACATAAATCTACTCTAAAATAACCTAGCTTATATTAGTTTAACCTACCCTACCCTAGACCAGCCCAATCTAACAATCCCTTCCCTACCCTAGCCTTGTCTAACTTAACTTAGCCTACCCTAACATAGCCTAATCCTACCCACCCTAACCTAGTCTACCCTAATCTAGCTTAAGCTAGTCTAACCTAATCTAGCTTAACCTAACCTAGCCTAACCTAATTAACCAAACCTAGCATAACCTAACTAAGGTAACCTAACTTAACTTTACGTAACCTATCCATCCCTATCATATATTAACCTATCTTATCATAGCCTACACTAGCCTAATTAACAATATCCTAGCCTAGCCTACTCTACCATACGCTACTCTACCCTACCCTATCCTTGGCCTAGCCTAGACTAACCTAGCATAGCTTACCTTAACTTATCCTAGACCAACTTAATTCTTGTCTAAACTATCCTAGCATAGCTTACCCAAACCCCACATAACCTAGATTAATTATACTCTAAACTAACATAGCCTAGGTTAGATCAGCGTACCCTAATTTAGCCTACCCTACCCTATCCTATCCCAACCCAATCTAACCCTAGCCCAGTCTATGTTAACTCATCCTACCCTAAGATATCCTAATCCTACCCACCCCAACCTATTTTACCCTAACCTATCCTACCCTTATCTAGCCTACATCGATCCCTATCCTACCTTACTCTACCATAATGTAACCTATTGTAACGTAACCTCGCTTGGCATAAATTATCCTAGTCATAACCTAGCCTTACCTAGCCTAAAATAACCTACCTTAGCCTACCCTAACACCACTCTGACCTAGCCTACCCTAACCCTACTCTAACCTAGTCTACCCTAACCTATCTTACCCTATCTTTCCTTCCTCTCCTTTAACATACACTATCCTAGCCCATGGTATAATACTCTAGCCTAGCCTATCCTATCCTCACATATCCTATCCTATCATACTATAACCCATCTCATCCTAGCCTACTCTTTCCTAACCTACATGGGTTAATCTAACCTAACCTACATAGATGTGACATAAACTAGCTTACCCTATCCTAACCTCAATTATGTCTAAATATCTAAGACTAAGCCTAAACTTAGTTCCTTATCCTAAGCCCAAGCCTCAAAATCTTTTAACCCAAGCAGAAAGCCTAAATAGTATGCCTAAGCATGAGAATAATTCTTTAAACAAATTTTAATATGTAATAAAGAATAACACATCCCTTATGTTACTTGAAGTAAAAAGATTCTAATAAAAAATACTAAGCAATACAAATGAACTCACAAAATGTTAAAAAAAATATAAGAAATATATATTATAAATGTACATCCCACACAGAGAAAAGAAAAATCCTCATAGAAAGTAATTAACATCAATAATTAATTCATCTAGAAATTTAAAAAATATATTTATATGCATATAGAAAACATATTAAATAAATATTTAAATTAAAACATAATATAAATTATATACTATAATATTTTTTCAATGTAAAAATATATTTATATGCATAGGCAAAAGATGTTTTATTTATAAATATTTAAATTTAAACATAATATAAAATATATATTATAATAATTTTTCAACGTGAAAAGATATAAGAATTTTCTATTTAATTTATTAATAAGTTAAAAAAAATAACTATAAATACAAATAAACAATTGAAAAATATAATTATTAACTTTAAAATTATAAATTTTATTATCATAAAAATAAAAAATAAATAAATTTTTTATAAATACACAAACAAATACAAATAAAATTTAAATTTAAATACAACCAATTCAAATTCTAAAAACTTTAAAGTTTTTTGAGAACTCTATTTTTAGAAATATAATAAAAAAATTACTCTTATACAATTGCAAAATTTCAAAGCTTATTCAAAATTCTAATTGTTTTATTCTTAATTTAAAAATATAATAAAAAGACAAATTATAATTACAAGGGAATTACACTCAAATGGAAATTCTTTCCATTTCTCTAGATTAATAAATAAATTTTGTAAATGAACAAATGAATACATAAAACCACTAAATTAATAAATAAATTTTGTAAATGAACAAATGAATACATAAAACCAAAAACATGTTAAATACAAAATAAAATAATTGGAAAATTTAAATACAAAATTTAACATATTTAAATAGTAGTAACTTTAATTTTATTTTTTTATTTTTATTTTAAAATTAAAGCAATTCATATACCACTCCATATACAAAAGCAAACATTTCATATCCAAAAGACAAATCAATGTATAAAAGATATCACTGTAGCTTGCATCTTAGGCTAGTGATAAATCTAAAAGAAAATCATGAAAAACAAGGTTATCCATTTCTACTTTTCTATATATTTTTTCATTTCTAATTTAAGCTTAGCAATTGCAATAAAAAAAATTATGTACGTACTCATGCACTAAGTTTCAACCTTTCAAGTTTTAATGTCTTTTAACATTATGTAATTTTAATTCTCTAAGTTTTAGAAAATTGAATTTATTTACATAATTACAAAACATGACTTCAAAGAAAGCCCTACCAAGGTAAAAACTCATCAAAATTATATAAAATAAAACACAACAAAAGCTATTATTGACTTACCTGCCTGATCCCACAAGTACCTGCCTGATCCCACAAGTTTTTGGACAAAAGCAATCCAACAAAATACGTTGGAGAAAGAGTCAATACTAACCGAATACCCTGGAAAAATAATCAATACTAACGGAAGCATGGCGCAATGGCCATATCCAAAACGAGACAGAAGGACTAAATCTTCAATGCTACACAGAGAATTAAAGGCAGAAGCAAACAATTCGTTTCCATTTAAGCAAGAAACGAGATATTTAACGGAGAAAAATCCAGATGACAAGTCCATTCAAGTAAGCAAGCGACAGAAAAAGAATTAAAGGCAAAAAGCACAAATTTCCATTCCATTCCATTCAAGTAAGCAAGAAATCTGGAGAATTAAAGAAAAAATAGAGCGATTTACCAGCTCCTTCCCCAGCTCGATGGCCGCATCTTTATAACGAGGGTGCTAAATGTCAAGGTTTAAAATTGTTTTAAACGTTCTCCATCTTTCTCCTCTCCCAAGAATGTGGCTGGGCAATAAGACTTCAATTTGATGAAACTATGGAATGGTAAAATTTAATAAATAAATAGTATAGCGAAAATGTAAATTTATTTTGGTCAACTAAAAAATTAATAAGCATTCAACGTGAACGAATGACAGATTATACAAGAAATTAAAAAACTAAACAAACTGGTTAAATTACTAACAGGGCAAGTTAAACCTCGTTTTAGCTAAATATAAATTATTTCAACATGGTCGATACCTGGAGCCATGGCATCAAGATTAACCAGATCCAGAAAAGAGAAACCAGATCCAGAATTTGTTTTGTGAAAGGGTTTCGAAGGGAAGTCTATACATGAGATTTGAGATTTGAAAGGGTTTCAAATTCACATCTGAATAAAATAGAACCGAAATATTTGTAATCATATTGACAAAATAAAGGGAAGGCTATACATGAGATTTGAGATTAGCAAGAATTCTATACAAAACAATCTAGGGCTTCTGAGAAGAGAAGGATGTAAAAGAAATAATAATAACAAATTTACAGAACAATCTGTCGATTCTAAGAAGGTAGAGGAAATAATAATAAGAAAATGTATCGTGGACAGAGTAATGAACATTAAGCAGCTCTGCTGCTCTTCCCTTGAAACGTTGGTTGCTCCAGTGGCCTACAATTTGGTCCAACCTCGTCCCCTATCACACCGGAAGATCCAGCTGCCTACAATTCGGTCCAACCTCGTCCCCTATCACACTGGAAGATGACTTACGCAGACTCGACCCAAACTACTCAGACATCCAAACTCAAAGTCGATCTATACTCGGACCACACACAATCTTTGACAACCAACCACAGAGGCATACCAGACAGATCATAGAGGAGAAGGAGGAAGTTGAAACGTGGTAAGATTTGAGTATATATCACTTCTCAAACTGCCCCTCAACGGATAGATAGTTTTCTTCTTTCGCCTTCATCTTTCTGGTTACAGATGAGACAAAATTCCTCTCAATGTTGACATGTGAAACAAATTTCCAAAGCTGAAGCAGTCCATTAGAGGTTATCATGTTTTTTCAGGTTTGATTTTGAATTTTAAGTTAAAAGCTATCATGCTTTTTTGGTTTTGATTTTGAATTTTAAGTTAAAGGCTATCATGTGTTTTCGGTTTTGATTTTTAATTTAACGGATAGTTAAAGGCGATCATGTAATGGATAGATAATTTTTGCTTTTGACTCCCTCTCGCTTTGGAACAAGAGATGAGAGAAAATTCCTCTCTCTTCAACCGACCCTCAACATATGAAACAAATCCCCAAAGGTTAACTTTATTAATGCATTCGAAGCATCTTCGGTTAGCGATTATCATGTTTTCAGAGTTTTGATTTCGAAATAATTATATTTTTTTTAATTTTTTTTGGCTGAGTAATCATATGAGTTAGTACTATTTCATTTCATAATTTTGATTATCATGTTTTTTGAGTTTTGATGTCCAAATAAATATATTTTTAATTTTTATTTTTAGCTGAGTAATGATATCATTTTAACACCATTTCATTTCATAATTTTACTTTACATTTTTTATTTCGAGTATATAGAATTGGACATGTACTTTGAGTATATAGAATTGGAGGTATGTTTTTAAAAGTTTTCATTTGGAAATAAATTTATTTTTTTATTGCTTCATTATTTTTTTTATTTTGAGTATATAGAATTGGTTTTTTTATAAGAGTTTTGATTTCCAAATAAATATATATTTTTTTATTTCTTTTTGGCTAAGTAATGATATGATTTAGCACCATTTCATAATTTTTCTTTTGATTTTTGATTTTGAATATATAGAATTGGAAGTTTTTTTAAGGTAATATTATAGAAGAGAATTTTCACATATTTAAAATTGGATATATTTGTGTTTTTACATATTTATTGGTATGTATTTATTTTTCTTTTTTACATTTTTTCTTATATTATCATTGCTTAAAATATATGTATTTTTTCGTTTGAAAATATTTATGGTAGAATCTTATAACCACATTGAATGTTTTGTTAATAATAAAATAAAGATAAAGATTTTTCTTAAAATATATAGGAGTATTCTAAATTATTTGTTATATGAAAGCACTTTATTCTATTCAAAATATCAATATTTCTAATTAGAAATGTGCAATATCTCAATGATTGATATGTGAGTTCTTAATGTATGTGCATATTTAAAAATTCTTTGATCATGCTAATGTTCCACCATTGTTTAATATGCCATGACACCTACATTTTTTTAATGAAATCACCATGAATAGGGTAGAGCATGTGAACTTGTTTTGAGTTCCACTTACTAAGAAAGTTGATTACTACCTTAGGTGAATTGGTGTGTATTTACCTACCCTCCAAATAAGATTGTGAGATAAGACTAAATCATTATAGGTAGGTCTAGCCACAATGCAATTTTCCTTTATCATTGATATTGGATTGGGATGAACAACCGTTGTAGTCTTCATGATTAAAGGGATGCTAATTTTAGTATGGATTAGTTCATGCCTCATCTCAAGAAAAGCATGAAAGTGGTTCTATAAATATTTGTCTCTATGTGCCCACATGGTTGAGAAATTTCTTGGGCCTACACTAAGAGAGTGAGTACATGTCACCAATGATATAGGGATGAATTGTATCAAGAATTTTAATGAACTATGTGGATAGTTGACACCAAAAGGTATAATGGAGATGATTAATTTTATTTAATATAAAGGTAAAATTCCCTCAACCTTTATTGTGAGATCTATTCTAATTTTTTTATTTTCCTAATTCTTTAGTGCCTAGTTTGCAATCTTCATTTTTATGGAATGAGCATGATTTTTATGATAGTAAATATCCCATCAAAACCATAAAACTATCGAAATAATATGAGAATAAAAAATAGTGCATATTTTAGAATTTAAGAAACTTGATGAGGAGTTCCAATATATCTTTGCATCCTAGTTTTAGTAATAGTGTAGTCAAAATGGACCTATATAATTCTTCTTTCACTACTCACTATAGTATGCAACATGGATCCATATCCTTTAGGTTTCTTTGGACCTATGGAAATGATAAATAAGGGACATAAGATAAATCTTGTCACTCCTTGAGTTGATCAATGTTTCTAAAGAACTCCTCAGATAATTTTATAGAGGAAGGTAGTGGAAGTGGTTCCATAATTTTTGGGTAATGAAAGGATTATTTATTAGCATTTGGAATTTGATATTCATCTTAAAATGATGGTTCCCTATACTTGGATTCAGGTGAAAATTCCAAATCCCCCCTTTTTTATATGTTTCAGGGGTTCTTTAATAGATAAGGAATGTTATTTTCCATTGGGTATAGGGTAAGAAATTGTGAAGAAATGTTATTATCCAAGTAATGGCATTTGGGCATGGGAACATGATTGGGTGGGATCCTACCTCTAAATATTCCAAAATTCCTAATTATTTTCAACACATTAAGTTCATCTCATCCTTTAGCTTCAATGAATAATTTAGACTTCTTGAACATGTCGTATACCTCTCCCCACTTGAGTTTTTCCCCATCCCTTTCCAGGATTTCTGATGTATCATCGTACATGGCTCTCATCACTTTTGGATCCCCTTCCATTTGATATACACTACAATAGGCCCTGATCCCAAGTGTATAACGTGTTTTATTCTTTCGAAGCGGAATAATTGGACATACAAGAAAAAGTGAGATCAATGCGGAAATTAAAATCACACATAATATGAAGTTGAATTCATATCAAGAACTTTTAATTATTGAAAGATTCATTTCAATAGACATTGGCTAGGGAGTCATTGTCTAAGGATGACAAGATGATGAAAGTCATGTTGAGTATCTTGGTGAAAGTTTAGGAAGAAAGGGTGAAAACTATGCTCAAAATATGAAATCAAAGGTCTTGAGGTTAACTCCTCCAATGGAAATTAGAGGAGTTCCTAACAAGTGTCTCGATGTATATCAAAGAAGTTAGTGTTGAACCCTCCAATGTGGTTCGAAAGAATTTGTGCCAAAGCATCAAAACAATGTTGAGGAGGGTTTGTTGAATAGACACCGATATGATATTATAAAACTTGATGACAACTCCTTCGATGAAAATTGAAGCAATTAACACCACGTGTTCCGATATCACATTGAAGGAGTTGAGCTCAGAGCCTTCAAATTTTATACTGTGGGAAGGACAATCGACGCAATTTCTGGGAAATCCTCCCACCATATCAGATGAGTTAACACGAACTCCTATAATATGATTGGAGGAGTTATCAAAAATTTTTACAAGCTAACTTTCTAACAAAGTCAAGGTTGTGGTTCAAAAATCAGTAGCTAGACAAAAGAGGATGGTTTCATAGTGTGCTCTTTTCTTGGAAGGGGAATTCATATTAGGGCCTTAACAGGATTTTGGGATCCATTAGGGTTGATCGGTGAGGTTAATAGAATGATATTTGTGTTGTCTAGGTTTTAAGAGGTCGTCAAACCCTAAATAATGTGAATGGAGGTGTTTCAATAGTAGATGCATGGCCTCAGTTATAGAGTGTTTGACAACACAGGTATTCCAACAAAAGATGAACACCATTAGTAACAACTCACATAACCAGATCAAATATCAACACATCGATGTTTTCACATGGTAAAATCTTTATGGGGAAACATACATGACCCCCACCAACATGACCACTTGGAGAAATTTATTAATCCAAAAGAAAAAAATTACAGAGATATTTTACAAGAGATTTTCTCACAATAAATCATTGCAAAATGACCCTCCACGCTCTTTAAAAAGATATCATGGACCAATAGGGTGTTAAGACACAAATCAATGGTCATTAATATAGAGGAGAGTATGAACTGTCAGATCACTCTATGTCAGGAACATATCATGATCGTCATATTTCATAACTAAAAATCCATACTAAAGAAACACACTAAGAAACACATGTTTACCTAACGACACATTAGACCAAGTAGATCTTAACTAACTCCTAAGTGTCTAAATATCCTAACACCCCCCCTTAAGAACAAATTGGGATAGGATTGAAGGATTTACAATAGTGACACAATAGAAGAAGTAAGGAGGCATTAGAGCTTATCCTCCCTTAATGACAACTTCTTGAACTCCTAACATAGATTGAAGTTTGGAAATATTCGATTTTGTAAGAGACTTTGTGAAAATGTCTACAACATGATCTTCTGTAGGGAAAAAGAGAACTTTAATAACTTTATAATGAATGAGCTTTCTTATGAAGTGCATGTGTAGATCGATGTTATTGTTGCACTGATGTTGAACTAGGACTTTTGAGAACTTGATGGCACTCTGATTATCGCACCAAATGCTAGTTGTATGCTACTGATCAAATCCAAACTCTGAAGGGATCTTTCAAAGACACAAGGCTTCTTGACTTGCATTTACCACTACTCAGTACTCTACTTCTTTTGAAGAAAGTGAAATAGCTTGTTGTTTCTTACATTCCCAAGTGATAGGTCCTGAACCAAGGTTAAAAAAATAACCTACACTAGACTTTCGATCATCAGAGTCTCCGACCCAATCTGAATTAGTGAAACCAACAAATAAAGGAGTACCCCGTGAACTGTAATGTATCCCGAAACTGAACTGTGCCACAGACATAGAGAGGTATAATTTTAGCTATTTTCCAATGGATTTTATGGGGTGTTTTCATATACCGGGAAACAAGACCAACATCAAAGGAAATATCAATATGGGTATGAGTCAAGTATAAAAGGCTACCAACTAACTGACGGTACAGGGTGGAATCAACTTCAGGATAAGTACAGGTGGAAGTAAGATTGACTCCATATTGGGAGGGAGAATGGTCTTGTTTACAATCATCCATTTGAAACTGATGAAGAAGGCAACAAGCATACTTAGACTAGGAAAGAAAAATTCCTTCATTGGTTTGCAAAACTTGGAGGCCAAGGAAATAATGCAAAAAGCCTAAGTCTGTCATTTCAAATTTCTTCTTAAGGCTAGTTTTCACCTCATTTAAAAGTTTTGAGTCACTACCAGTAAGGATAAGGTCATCAACATAAAGGACAAGGATTATGAGATGGATTCCTACTTTCTTGGTATAGACATTAGGATCAGAATGACATCTAGAGAATTTGGTGTGAATAAGAAAGTTTTACATTTTGGCATACCAAACTCGGGGAGCTTGCTAAAATAACATAAAGAGATTTTTTAAGGTGATAAACAAGGCTAGAGTCATTCTGGTCATAGTGAGGAGGTTGTTCCATGTATATTTATTATTGCAAATCTCCATGCAAAAAGGGATATTTAACATCCATCTTATGGACCTCCCATTTATGTGAGGCAGCAAGGGAAATAACAAGGCCAATGTAATTCATGTTGGATATAGGGGAAAAGGTTTCATTATATTCAATTCCTTCAACTTGGGAAAATCATTTTGCAACTAACTGAGCCTTATGTCTTTCAATAGTTCAATCTGATGCATACTTGGTTCTATAGACCCATTTACATCTGACAAGTTTTCTTCCTTTTGGAAGAGGTACAAGATACCAAGTATCGTTTTCCATTAAAGAATGATACTCTTCATTCATTGTTGTATCTCAATTTGCATGACCTGAAGCTTCTACAAATGTCTCTTGATCATGATTCTTTAAAACTTGAGCCAAAAGAGAAGAGGCTCGTTGGAGGTGTGAATGTGTTCGACGTTGATCTGAAGGATCACCAACAAGACCACCAACTACTTCTAGTGTTGAACAGACCCATGTAGGAAGTGATGGAACTGGTGCTCGTTCCAGTTCAAAGGAATCATCTAGAGGAAGGTGAGAAGACGAAGGTTTATTTTCATCCTCACTTTCATCATCTAAAGAAGAAACCAGAATAGGATTATAAGAAGTCACAAACACCGAAGATGGCTTGGAGGCCAAAGAAGGCACAATCGTTGAATTAAGCGTGCAGGCCAAGACATTTTCATCAAGTTTAACATCTCTTTTAATAATAATTTCATTACAATGTGGTTAAAGAAATCTATAACCTTTGGCATCTTCACAATAACCAACAAATATTCCCTTCTCACTTTTAGGCTACAATGCTTTCCTTTTCTCATAAGGAATTTGAGCCCATGTTATACTTCTAAATACACAGAAGTGACTTACATCTGGTTTAATTTTAGTCCAAGATTATTCCGATGTTATATTTTTAAGAGCCTTTGTGGGAGTGCAATTGACTATGTAATTTGCACAGTTTATTGCTTCCACACAATACTTTAGAATTAATCCCTTAGATTAGATCATACAATTATCCATTTATTTTAATGTGTGGTTCTTTATTTCAAAAACACCATTTTGTTCTGGTGTATATGGAATAGTGTGTTGCATTTGGATGCCCTCTATAGTGCAGTAACTTGTAAAATTATTATACAAATACTCACCACCATTATGTGTTCTTAACTTATGAATTTGATGTCCACATTGCTTTTCTGCAAGGGCCTTGTAGGCCAAACACTTGTCAAAAACTTATCTCTTAAGTTTTAAGATGTAAATCCAAGTACGTCTAGAAAAATCATCAATGAAAGTTAAGAAACACTTGCACCTAGAAAACAAAGGAGAAGAAAGTGAACCACACAAATAACTGTGAACAAGTTACAAAGGGTGTGAGGCATGCGATGAGGCACTTTCGTCAAAATTATCTCGATTATGTTTGCCGAGAACATCTCTGCATAAAAAAGGAGGAAGACTAATCACCATATGTTGATTACATAGTTGTTGTAATCAGCAATAGTTTGGATGACCAAACTGCTCATGCCAAAGTTTTCTCAAGTCATCTCTATGAGCAACAAAAACTGATGAAAAAGATGATGGACCAAAGTTGTCAAACTTGTACAACATGGTAATATCATCAGAAATTCCAATTGCAAGAACATTCTTAGGAACCTTTAGATCCTTGATTACAGCTTGGTGAGATGAAAACTCTATGGTTTTACCTTGAACTAAATGAGTGATTTGATATAATGATATAAGGTTACAAGAAAGACTTTGAACACAACACATTATTGAAATGGCCATTATCTACTTGAATTGTTCTATATCCTACAACACTAAGAGATCTATAACCACCAACAAGTTTTTTCTTAGTGTTACATTCATTTAGAGCAGAAAATATGTCTTTATCCTTGGCCATATGATAAGATTCTCCTAAATCAAGAAGCCACTCATGAGAAGAAGAAGTAGAAGTTGCATTGAAGGAGAAACAAGAAGAATAAAGTGCATACCCATTAGAAGAAGAAGAAGAGGTAGAATCAATATTGATGTTGTTCTTCTTCATCGTTGCTTCTAAAGTTTCCATATTCTTGAAACATTTGGAATCATCATGACCATCTTTATCATAGAAGTTGCGATGTCTTTCAGTCTTGTTATTTTTATATTTTTCTCCATTGTCACTATTAGGAGCTGAAGTTGTTTGAGTAGGTTTGGTACCCTTACATTCTTTGTTGTTGTAGCAAGGATGTTTCTTCTTGGGATACTTGGGTTTATCTTTCTACTGGAAAACTAAGGATTTGTTGGAGGTACCTATAGTGTTGATCACTCCAAGTTGTAGAAGCTTATCTTCCTCTCTAATCAAAGAAACACAAAAGGACTCAAGTATGGGTTTTTGATAAGATTTCACTAGAGCCTCTTTCATGGAATCAAGGGTAGATACAAACACATAATATGCAGTACCTAGATTAGAAATAATAAGATATATACAACTCTCTTCCTCCATTTCTATCTCACATTCTTCAAATAATATTTTGAGTGTTTTAAAATTAGATAGATATTCTCCAAGGCAACAAAAATCACGTGGACTTTGTTGTAGGAAAATCTGCCTGCGAACAAGTAGATCGACCTCTAAGGCTTGACCTTAACCCTAGACAGAAAAGTGCTTATCATGGACACTGAATTTTTTTCGAATCTATCTAAGCCTAATGCATGAGAAGGAAGAGTAACAGAAGTACCTTTTAACCGACGTTTGTCCCTACACACTCCGAGTTGCGCTCCAATCCTTTGCTTCTCGTTGATGTTTGTGGACAAATCAAGATACGACCACTTCCTACTCTATTGACATTAGCTTGAAAACAGATCTATCACTGAGTGATAAGTTCATGTAGCATCAAACACAAACTAGAAAGAAACAGCCCAAGCATGTCATATTAATGAGAATAACGACAACAGTACTTACAATCGTAGATGCGAATGCGACAGCTTCGTCAGATCCTCTTCATCTAACCCTTGTCTGAAAGATCCACAACCTGGATAGCAGTAGCTGCACTGATGGTTCTTCTCTAGCTGACTGCAGATTTCCTCCAAGATCATAAGTTTCACATACACATTTCTTCCCCACTTATGAGATCATAAGTTTGGTGTGATTCCTTCCTTTCCCTATGAGATCATAGGTTTGACATCATTCTCCAATTTGCAGCCCTGTCTCACTTATGAGATCATAAGTTTGACATTCTCTATTTGCCTTCCTTTTACCTATGAGATCATAGGTTTGGTATCATTCTCCAATTCCCATCCCATACCACTCATGAGATCATAAGTTTGGTATGATTCTCTCTTTTCCCTCCCCTTTCACCATTAGAAAGCTTGCTTATATAGCCTTGGAGAGGCTCAACAATCTTGAGATATCCTTGGGGAGGTTGAGGATTTGCCTCCTTCAGTTGAGGATCTACCCTAGGATCATGGATGGACCAGAGATTCGAGCTCAACTACTTTCCAAGAATGAAAAGACGCTTCCCCCATTCATCTCAACAGCTTAACAACCGCCCAGAATAGGTAGCGCTCCTTCAAAAGGGCCATCAGAGCGTTGTAGCGCTCCCTGGTAAGCTTCAGGGGGCGTTGGTGCCCTCAAAATCTATAACGCTCCTTCAAAAGGGCCTGGAAGCGTTATAACGCTCCCTGACAGTGTATGAGGAGCGTCGGCGCTCCGAGATAGTGTATGGGGGAGCGCTCCTCTCCAAAACTCAGTTTTTTGGGTGCTTTCAGGTGGCAAAAGGTTTGCAAGCTTGTTGACTCATTTCTCCTCTTCCAAATCAGATGTTTGAGGTGTTTCAAGTGTCCTTCTTATGTCATTATGGGCACGACATAGGCATCATGGCAACATTCTTTGTTTGATGTTTTACGACACTTGTGAGCAACATATGACACTTGCGACCTTGTGAGCAAAATGCGACACTTGCAACCTTTGTAATGACGACACTTGCGACACTATCAAAGTGAGTAATTTTGATGTGTAACAGACTTAAGGTCAGTACTTGATTTTCTAACTGTTGTGCTCAAATAACACTGATTTTTCCAAACACATATTCAATCTTTTTCCATGCTTCATGGGGGTCATCAATTTCTTTAAGGTGGAACCTTAAATCAGGAGAGATGCATATTCTGATTAGTCCACATGCTTCATCACTCATATTATCCCATTTGACTTTCTTATCATCATAAGTGGGTGCTTTTTCCTTTCCCAATATATTATCGTACAAGCCTCTACTTCTTAATAAATCTTCCATATGAGATTCCCATTGGAAGTAGTTGGTGTTGGTAAGAAAGAGATTACTTGTAGAAGCCATATTAAATATGCAAATAATATGGGTTTAAAAACTGAAACTGATAATCTCGATGGAAATATCTCGAAAAGTTATGTGTTTTAAAAAAAAAGTCACTAAAAACGGACTTTGGATGCGAGATTTATTCCCTTTTTAAAAAAGGCATAAATGATGTCCAAACGACCACATGATAGTGTAAGTTGTTTTATGAAGTCACCCACTTTTATAAAGAGAATTGGGGAGCACTTTTACAATGAAGTTACTTTATAAAATAAAATTTGCATGCAAAATAAATAACTCTAAAATAAAATATTAAAGCCAATTATAGTGATTCACTTTTATACTTGAAGTGAAATACACTTTACAAGTTGAGCATGAAGTTTTTCAAAAAAAGTAACAAAAGAGAGACTTGAACTCAAGACCTCTTACTTAATAAGACAAATTTTAACCAAATGGTTTAGCAAAAAATATTGAATTTTTTAGGAAGAGGATAGGGGTTGTTGTTGTTGTTGTTGGTGGTGGTGGTGGCCTTAGAAAGCGTGCTAAAAAAAAACTCTTTTCACACAATAATTTTTTTTTTCTCGATGACAACAAGGGTTAGATCTGAGTTAGCTTACCTAGAAGATGCACCTTTTCCTATCTGTTTCTGATTTTCTGAGATTACACAGGGCGTGGGGAAAAGAGGATACGTAGATCTAAAAGAGTAGCAACCCGAAAATAAATAATAAAAAACCGAAATAAAACCAAAATAATAATACTCTACAAAAGATTTCAAAATGCATATGCATGCTTTATACCTTCAGATCAGACTGAAATGGATGTATCTTGTGCAAAATGAAACCTTTTCCAGTGAAAAGAAATGTGTTCTTGAATGAAATGAGTGCTCCAGACTCAATGGAATAGTCCTCTCAGCTGAGAAATGTATATAAATGACAAAAAATGGATATGTGGAAACTCAGATTCACGATCTCTTATCATGGACCAATCAGGTGTTAGTCCACATATCAATGGTCATTAATATCAAGGAGAGTATGAACTGTCGGATCACTCTATATTGGGAATATATTGTGACGGTTGGATTTCCTAACTACAAATGCATACTAAAGAAACACAATTTTACCTAACGACACATTAGACCAAGTTGATATTAACTAAATCCTCAGTGTCTAAATATCCTAACATAGAGGAGGTAGAGGGTAGATATGAAAACAAGAGGGTAGTGTAGAGAGGAAAACATAATAAGAAAAAAACCTAAACCTAGCAATGGAAATGCCTTTAGGTTTGCTTGTCGATTCACTACCACGTGGAATTACATGAGAGGCTATGGATATGAAGGAGAGAGATCAGTGCATTCTTCTTTTTGAGAGAGAATTTTTTACGCTATTCCTTAACTCTTGGTGAAATGGTGATAATGATGGGTCAATCGACGACTATATAGAAATCGACAATTTTAGCATTTAATGTCATTGGTTGGGTATTTATGATCGAAAGAATCGAGGTTAAGTCCTCCAATTTACATCATAGGACTTCATGGGAATTCGTTTGATGAATATCAGAGAACTTAATTGAAAGTCTTCTAATCTTGTTTGCAAACATGGAGGAAATTCCTACATTGGAAATTGGAGGAGTTGGAGTCAAATCCTACAATTTCATCAGAGAAGTTGAGGAAAACATGTGCGATAAGCGAGTTTTATCAGAGAGTGTGAGGGGACCTCCTTTGATGTGCATTAGAGGAGTTAGAGTAAATTCCTCTGAGGTACATCATAGGAGTTAGAGGGAACTCCTCCGATGTAAATCAGAGGAGTTAATGTTAACTTTGTCGATGATCTCAAATTTTCTTAAAAATTAATTTCTTCAATTATTTCATGTTCCCATTGTCGAATTGAAGTAAGTAAGACTTCCCAAATGGTATTGAGGTAAAGGATGAGGATAATGGAAGAATCTTTCAAAATTGTTTAAAAATAAGGGGCTCCATTTCTCAAAAAGAAATTGCAATTGAATTATGAAAATGGAGGGCTTTATTGCTTGGCACAACGAATGGAAACAAACTGGGAGTAGCCATGAATCTCTATCATATGATATCCATACATGTTTCAGAGAAGGGTTCATTTATCATGTGCAATATCAAGAGAGAAAAAATAGGTCCCATAACTCATATTCTAAGAGAACTTAGATGTTACAAAGAAGGGGTCAAGGCCTTACATTTGACCATATTGTCTTAAAATTGTTTCTTATCCATATGATGACTAACCAAAGGATGAGATGTAGTGAGCATGAAAGAAACGAAACATCAGGAATGATGATAAATCATTTATATATCATTTCTCTGGTGTTTCTCCGTTGCTTGTGAGCATCCATAGCCCCAACGAAGATACTTGCATGTCCCATGTGATCTGGAAAGCCTTTCCCAAAGCCTTTACCTTTTGTAATATTTGATTATCTTTTCTTTAGAGAGAGGTGGATGGGGGGATTCTAGTTATCCTTTAAAGGCACTAAGTATGACCCATCTGATGGTTCTATTTTCTATCTTGATTATAGATGAGTGAATCTAATGAGTCACGATATCTAGATTGCTACGGACATATCTTTCAAATAATTATCTTTCAGTTCACATAATGTAATATTATATTCTTAAGTATGGGTCCTTGGTTCTTTGTTTCATTATATTGTTCTTGCATATTGATTAGCCATGTTCGTCCACTAGATATGACTTGATATAGTGCATAACAAGGTTTAAATGGTTGGGGTGCTATGTGCATAAATACCATGTCACAGATTATTTATGTTATTTTCAATAGATGTGATAAAAAAAATGTATGACCAAGACTAATATATTGGGAAATCAAAATATCAAGGTATATTTTTTTTAGGAAGAAACGAGAATCTAAAAAACTTAAAAAAAAATTAAGGCATACTCTCAAACAAATAGAAAACAAATAACAAAAATAAATGGGGAGAAAGAAGGTAAAATTTAGAGATTTATTTATGTACAAGTGAGTAGTAGCCTCAAAGGATATCTTATGTAGAGTTTGATAATTTTTCCATTACTGAGGAGAGGGGAAAATGATGAGAGAATATAGATCCTCCCAATGAGACTATAGGAGCCACAATCTTCTAGATCTGGTCACCCCTGAGCCAAATAATTTATTTCGTAGGAAAATGAAAATGTCAAGAACCTTCTCCAAGTAACTTTCTAGAACTTGGCTCATTTTCAAAACCACCAAGATCTAACTCTGCACAAGTACTCAACAACACCCTATTTACACCATACTGGTTCCTTCTCCCTTATTTTACCGAGATGAGAATAATAGAATGCCTAGGAATTTTCTTTCTGTTTTGAGTTATCCTTCTCCTTAACTCTTTGGAGTATTGGCCTAACTTTTTTCTATCTTGTTTCCTAACCTCCCACATTCTTGGGGGTAGGTTGACACTTTTTCTCATGGAAAACAATCACTTTTACCCTCGTGGTTTCTATCCTATTTTCACTTTCCCCATGGAATAAAGTATTTCTCTTATCATAGTTGGCTTCGCTCATCAATTTATTTCAAGTAATTTTAAATAAAATAATATTTATATAAAAACATTTCACCATCAATTACTTATGGTGATAAAAAATATTAATCAAAGTTTTTCCCAATGTCAAAATTTAATAATCATAACCACATAAATTTACTCTAATATTTAATTTGGAGGGATGTTACATCTTCCCCCCTTGAAATGAACATCATCCTCAGTGATCCAATCAAGTTCCCAACCATGGAATGAAAATGGATAGGATTTAATCATAGCCTCTTCCATTTCCCAAGAGGCCTCCTCAGGACTAAACTGCTTCCACTACACTTTAACCTGAGAAATGGATCTATTCTGCAACATGATTTATTTCTTGTCGAGTATTCATAGTGGTTCCACCTATAACTCTCCCTCGAGTTCCACCAGGATCACATTCCAACATTAAAATCCTTATGTGTTCTTTTTTAATATACATAACTTATTTTCTCGTCCCATGCACTTTTCAAATCTTGTTTCACTTTTTGCACCATTTTTTCCATTTGTTTTAACATTTGATGCCCTATAATAATCCTGTCAATAAGATCATATCAACTCACTGGTGTCCTACACCTTCAACCATGCAATACTTTGAAAGGACTCATCTTTAACGATGATTGGTAACCATTGTTGTATGAAAATTCAATTAGGTGGAGATAATGTTCCAATTTTATTGTGTAGTCCATGACTTACATTCGTGACATATCCTCAACAATATGGTTAGTCCTTGTAGTATAACCATGATTTTGAGGATGGTAAGTAATGATTAAACTCAATTGTGTGTCCATTCCACTAAACAAAGTCTTCCAAAAGTTGGAAGTGAATTTTGGGTCTCTCCCCGAAATAATGGTTTTAGGAAACCCACTCATTTTGAAATTTTCCTTTATAAAAAATTATGCAATATTAATATATTTATAAGTGGGATTTACTGAGACAAAATGTGGTTATTTTGTAAGTTTATCAATCACAACCATAATAGAATTATTGTGTTTCTTTGATATAGGTAAATAGGTGATGAATTCCATGTTCATCACTTCCCATTTCCGATCTAGAATGGGTATAGGCTATATTAGTCGAGTGGGGTGTTGTTTCTCTACTTTAACCTACTAGAATTCTAGACATCTAGCAATGTATTCCTCTCATTTTGTTTTCATTTTAGGCAAAAAATATTCTTTCTTTAATGATATTATTGTTTTTTGATACCCCATATCGCCTGAATATGGTTTCTTGTGAATTTCTCCTAGAATTAAGTTTTTCAAATATGCATTATTTAGCACAAAAAATATGTTCTTATAGAAAAATAAACCTTTTGGGCTACATCTAAATTTTTATTCTTTTCTAGTTAGAGAATTTTTTTGATAGTTTTCTTGAATTTGTTTGTACTCCATGTCTTTTCCTGCTTCCAACTCATTTTTTTCTTTTAAATCAGATTGGATGTTGCTACTGGAAATTGCGTTTATCTTCCTACTAAGGGAATCTTCCACCTTGTTTTCCTTTCCTTTAATGTGTTCAATAAAAAAATAAAATTCTCTTAGGAAATCCAAAGACCTAGGTTGTATTGCATTTAAGTGCTTTTGAAGAAATAAATATTTGATACTAACATTGTCTTTTTTTAACAAGAATTTATTTCCTAAAAAATAATTTCACCACATTTTCAAAGCTATCTTACCTTAAACTAACCTACCTTATGCTATCCTATCCCATATTAAACTTTCCTACACTATGCTATTAGATCGTAGCCTACTAAAACCTAACCTATCGTATATTACTAGAGCTTAAACTACCATAACCTAGCCTAATGTAGTCTAGTGTATCATAGTCTAGAAAAGCCTAACCTTCTCCTATATTAGTCTTTTGTAGCTTCATCATATTCTAGTTTAGTATACCCTAGCATAACCCTAACTTAGCTTATCCCAATGTAGCCTAACATAGTTTACCCGAAGCTAACCTAACCTAGAATAACATACTCTATCCTATCCTTTCATAACTTATCGTAATACTATAATATCATAACCTAGATTATCATACCCTAATATACTATAAAATAAGCTAACCTAGCCTTGCAAAACCTATCCCAACCCAACCTACTCTAGGCTAACCAATCATATCCTCGCCTATCTAACATATCACAATCCTAGCTTAGCATAGCCTATACTAGCCTAGCCTAGCCAAACATACCCTAATATTTATTATATTAACCTACCCTATCCTAGATTACCCTCAATACATTATCCTAGCATACTATATTTTACCTTACCATAACCTACTTAAACATAGCATATATAAACCTAACCTAATCAAACCCAAGCTACGAAAACATTCCCTAAGATAGCCTAAGATAATTTTGCATACTTTATATTAAACCTACCATTATTTAAACTAACCTAATACCTAGAATATCCTAGCTTATCTTAGCCTATGATATCCTAATCTAGCCTACACTAGCCTATTGTATCTTGACCTAGCATTCCCACCATATGAGAGGAGTTAATGTGAAATACTTTGATATGATGAGAGGAGTTACCATGAAGTATTTCGATGTGACTTTGGAAAATAGTCAAGGTTGTGGTTCAAAAATTAATACAAAGAAAAAAGAGGATGGTTTCATCATGTGCTCTTTTCTTGGAAGGGGAACTCATATTAGGGCCTTGACAAGATTTTGGGAGCCATTAGGGTTGATCAGTGAGGATACTCGATAGGTTTAAAGATGCCATAAAACCCTAAATACTATGACTGTAGGGGTTTTCATAGTATATGCAAGGCATCGGCTGTACAGGAGGTAGAGGTTAGATATGAAAACAAGAAGATAGTGTAGAGAGGAGAAAAAAAACAAGAAAAAAGCCTAACCATATAAATGGAAGTGCCTTGGGTATTACCTATCGATGTGTTTCCATGTGGAAGGCCATGAGAGGATCTATATGTGAAGGAGAGAGCTTAGTGCATTCTTTATTTTCAGAGAGAATTTTTTTCTTTATTCCTTAACTCTTGGTGAAATGGTGAGAAGGACAGTTCAATCAATGCATATATAGAAATCGACAATTTTATCATTTAATTTCATTGTTTGGGTATTTATGATCAGAGGACTTGGGGTTAATTCCTCCGATGTACATCATAGGACTTCATGGGAAGTCCTTTGATTCATATGGGAGAACTTAACTACAATTATTCTGATCTTTTTGGCGAACATGGATGAAACTACTATGATGGACATCAGAGGAGTTAGAGTCACCTCCTCCAATTCCATTGGAGAAGTTAAGGGAAACCTGTGCGATAAGGGAGGTTTATCGGAGAGAGTGAGGGGAACTCTTTTGATGTACATTGGAAGAGTTAGAGTTAACTCCTCCTATGTACATAGGAGGGGTTAGTGGGAACTCATGTGATGTAAATCAGAGGAGTTAAAGTTAACTTTTTTGATTCTCTCAAACTTTCTTAAAAAATAATTACTTCAAGTATTTCCTTTTTCGAGTTTTGAATTGAAGTAAGTAAGACTTCCCAAGTGGGATTGTGGTAAATAATTAGGCTAACAAAATATTCTTTTGAAAATGTTTAAAAATAAGGGGCTCCATTTCTCAAAAATAAATTGAATTTGAATTATGAAAATGGAGGGTTGTAGTACTTGGCACAACAATTGGCAACACAGTGGGATAATCCTTGGATCTCTATAAGATGATATTGACACATCTTTCAGAGAAGGGTGCACTTATCACATACAATATCAAGACAGAAACAATAGGTCCCATAACTCATATTATAAGACAACTTAGACGTTACAAAGAAGGGGTCAAGGCATTACCTTTGACCAAATTTCCTTAAAACATTTTTTATCCATATGATGATTGACCAAAGGATGAGGTCTAGGGAGCTTGACAGAAATGAAACATGACGACTGATGAGAAACAATTTTTTAGTTCATTTCTCTAGTGTTTCTTTTCTACTAGAAAGAATCCATATCCCTGACGAAGATACTTGCATGTCCCATGTGATCTCAAAAGCCTTGTCCCAAGCCTTTACATTTTCTAAAATTTGATTCTATTTTCTTTAGAGAGAGGTGGATGGGGGGATTCCAGTTATCGTTTAAATGCTCTAGGGATGAAACCTGTGATGGTGATATTTTATATATTTTTTATAGATGAGTGAAAATCCCGAGTCACGATCTTCGGACTACTGTATAAATATCTTCCAAATAATTTTATTTCAATTCACATAATGTAATAGTATGTTCTTAAGTATAGTTTTTTTTTTCTCTGTTTTGTTGTACCGTTATTGTATATTGATGAGCCATGTTCCTCCACTATATATGACTTGAGATAGTGCATAAAAAGGTTTACATGGATGGGGTTCTATGTGTATAAAAACCATGTGACAGAATCATCAGGCTATTTGGATGAGACGTGACAAAAATTAAATGTATTACCAAGACTAAGATATTGGGAAATAAAAAATAAAAGTAGCATTTTTTTAGGAAGAAACAAGAATATAAAAAACTAAAAATAAAATAAATAAGACATACTATGAAACAAATAGAAAACAAAAAATAAATGGGGAGAAAGAATGTAAAAGTCATATATTTGTTTATGTACAAGTGAATAGTAGCATCAAAGGATAGTTGATGTAGTGTTTGAGAATTTGGCCATTAAC
>ML809301.1:75126-114971 GCA_009831015.1 Picea engelmannii | reverse complement strand
ATTTCTCTTGGTTGATTGATTGTTGTTGCGCCTTCTTGTGTTGAGTAATTTTATCGTTGTTATCCTTCCTATCCCCTAAATTTTGAATCCACGTTTTAATATTTTCTGGATAGTTTATCTCTGTGCTTAATGCACTCCCTGGTGATTATACTCATCATTTGGTTTTCACCTCTCAATGGAAAATTTACCATGCAACTTTAATAAGCATTTTCACTTAATGGTAGTGTTTTTCGGTCCTGTGTAATGATAGAGGTTTATTATTGGCCTATGAATTGATTCTCTTGTACAACAAATTTGTCTCTTTACTTGCACGATTTGTATTCTTGGGATACTCTGCAAACTCTTTTTTTTGGCTGCAATATTTCCCCTGTTGAGTGCCATGTCGAGGCATTTTGTTTTTACTGCTTGTGTCTGTGTTATTATGATTTTCTTTCCATGCCTGCGTTTCCATTTTTGGGGCATGCTTCTCAAACACACTATCTGACTACATTTGTCGATGGAAGGATTGATTTATTGTTTGGGAGGGTTATTCCTATGTTTTAACTTGTATTATCTAAATTCCTTCTTATGTATCCCAACCCCTTTGGATTTCACTGCCACGTGTTGGGTAGTTGGCAGATTTAGGAATTCAACAACTTTTATTTTATTAAGGGGTGGCATATTTTAGTAATGCTTGTGTTTTTAATTTTGAATGGCAGCGAATTTCTTTTGATTGAGGGATATAATACTCTACAATTTTTATCTTGAAGGCGTGACCATTTCAGAATTATTTACCTGAGTTTTTTTTTTTCATATTGAAGGTGTTTTTAATGTTGGACATCTTGCTCTGCATTTTTTTTTTATTGAACGCGTCTTCATTACTAGATAGTTTGCTCTGGTGATTTTGTAATTTTTTTATTCAACTGCAATCATTGATAGTTTACCTAGCGAATTTCCCCTTTTCTTGGATTGCATTTTCTTTGACCTCTCATCCTTAGTAATGCGTTTTGATTTCAACTTTTGGAATGCTATTTTCTAGAAAATTTCAGACGGATTTAAGGGAGAATTTAATGCCCTACATCTTCCTTACTCCCTCATGAGATACCTCTGTTTTCATTGATGAACACCCAATGCCAACAACTTCTTTATTTTTCCTTTTGGGAGCGAAATTTGTGTCTGTAAATTCGTATTGCATTTTTAATGGTGTTGTCTATGGCAATGAATTGGTGATTGTGGTGTAACATCACTACTTTTAATTACTATTGTGATTTTAATTACTATTTTCAGTGAATTAGGTTTCTATGGTTGAGTGTTACGATTTGATTATTTTAATTACTGAGTATTGCGATTTGAGTATTTAGTTACTAGTTTGCGTATTGTGGTTTGACATGAGATTTGCAATTTAATTACTATCGTCATAGCGAGGGGTTAGACTCTATTAAAAGGTATCATTATAGTAATTGTCTTTCGTTAACAACCTTTCCATTAATTCCTGACAACAATAAGTCAAATCTATTATATAACCGCATTTAGCATCAATTTGTGCATTGAATAACTTGACTTGACACTATTTACGAACAACAAGAAAGCTTCAATTTCTTTGAATAGCATCGAAGTGGTGATTAATCATAAACAACAAATAACCTCAATTTGAATTAAATATCTTGACATGACATTTAGTTACAACAATAAGATAGCATTAAAGTTGCATGAAATAGCATAGAAATGGCTTTTATTTATGACCGCATTATAACATTAAAATGGCATTACAATTGCATTGAAATGGCACTCATTTATTGACAACAACCACTTATATAAATTAGACAACAATTGCAAACTAATCGCATGTATATTTATATATGATGAAAAACATGATGTAAGTAATATTGTTGTTAGTGATATAACCTGTGATATAAGGAGGTTGATTAATAGTGTTACATTAATAACGATGTACATTTTATATAGTTAATATCGTTACATACGGTTAAATTGTTAAATGATAATTGTGTTATTGATTAATTAGGACTTGTCATTTAGGACAAAATTTTCATTTAGATAATGAAGTCGCATAAGATCTCTTTTAAATGATGAGTAGTGCACTTACTTTAATAGAAACGTATCGTGCGGGCAAACCTGTTGATTAGTTGAGTTCTTTTTTAGTTCACACTTGATAATGTTTATGTCTTTAGTAACCTTACAATAGTTTACCCTTCATGACTAGATCTCTTACTTAACTTTAGAGATTCTTGGATGTCGTCGAGTCATTCATTGGCTTGTGATTTGTTGAGTGATGTGTTCATTCATCTTGTCTACCCGTTGCTTGGGGGCATAGGTGTAGTCTTCCTATTAGTTATTTTGGCCCTTAGCGAGTCAGATTTATCTTGATCCCTTGGTCCAAATAGTTTAGGTAGCGCTAGGGTTATTTCCACGTATACCACCTAGGGATGACATGATTCCTGATGAGGGGATCATGGAGCTCCCTTTTGGATAGAAGCAAATGATAACTTGGTCAGAGTCGGTGCCTTTGGTGTGAGTGTGGATGAGTGTTGTAAGTTTTCTTTTGTGCCTTGAGGCTCTAATCATTGGTCATCAAGGTCGATGTGTTAGGAGGGGGAGGTTGTCCCTTTTCTTGTGGGCGTGTTCTTGTTTGCATCGGGCGGGTAGTCATTTCTCCTTGTTGTTTTATGCATGTTCTGCCTAGCCTCTCTTGTGCTAGTGCGTGGAGTCATAGATGTATGTTTCCTGTTAGACAAGAATGGATCTCTCCCTCAGGTGTGTTCTCTATATGTAATCATTTTTTCATACTATTAAAAAGAAAAAACAAATTTTCATTGCGGATTCATCGGTAGTCGTAACGATGGGATTGTTTTATAGGGTATCAAAGCGGGGTTCAACCCGCAACTTGGGAACACTACGAATTTCGTTGATATGATATTTTATTATAATGTTGCTAATTAAGTTGACTTTTATTCGTGAAGGTAATCATGGTTAGAGGACATCGTAGAGGCAGACGACGGGGTGCTAGAGGAGGAGGCGTGATGCCTCCAACAACATCCACACATGAGGGATATAATCCCCAAGGAGACAAACAAGTTGTCGGGAAGGAGCATATAGTGGTGGGTGATGTGGTTGGGTTGGTGAGGTCTTTCTAGCAGATGTTTGAGACACTGATCATCCATTTGGATAGATATGCAGCTAGGGAGCCAACACCCCTTGAGGGTTCACCACGCTCTCTGGTTGGTACTGGTAGCATTCACTGTGAACTCAAGAAGGTAAAATTTGTCGAGTTCTTTGGTGCCCTAGACGGTGCAGCCACTGAGGCATGGTTGGAAAATATGGAAATGTGTTTTTCACTTTGTAACTAAAGAGGAGCTATCTTCTATGGTGGAAGACGCTCCTACAACAATTGAACATAATCGTTGAAGACGTTTCATGGGAATTGTTTGAGGAATGGTTATGAGAAATGTACCTATGAGAGGAATTCAATGAGAATCATCTCAACAAGTTCAATGCCTTATGACAGGACGATTGTACGAGGCCCGAGTACGAGGCCCATTTTATGGAGTTTCTTCGGTATGCTCCACATCTTAATACTGAGAAAATGAAGCAACCAGAACGAAATAATTAGGGGTTAAAATGACCAAAAAGACATAAAAGGCATTGGATACTCATCACAAAAGATAGAGAAAAGGATGAAAGTAGATGAACCTAATAGATTATAAAGGAAAAGAAAAATAAGAGAAGGAGAAATCGGGTATAAATGATCAAAAGTGAAATAAGTTAATAACCAATGATAACATTTCAACAGATATCAATAGCGAAAAATAGTAGAATTTAAGAGCATCACTCAGAAAATGTGAAGAACCACAGTAATGAAGTAGAAAAATATCAATTTTGAAGTGGGTAGATGAGCAATTCAAGGAAAAATCATCAAAGACAATTTGACCTTGAAGCTGATAGAAATAGTAAACTATGTATTCCAAAATCTAGGTCCACAAGTCAACACATTAACCAACACAAGCCCAACGCGTGGGCAGAACCTATCATCCCTAGCTTTCCTCTTTTTCTTATTCATACAAACTATTGGGCATGCAGGCCCAATCTTCAACTCCTACAAAATATCGAGTCCAAGGCCCAGCTCCAGGTTTAATTACAAGTTCCGAGTACACAAGCCTATGCACTAAGCGCTCAAGCCAAATGGAGGAGAAACCCACATGGGAGCCTTTCCTTTGCATTACATGTTTGTAAACTACAACTATTGAGCCAGGGACTATTCCTTTTCAACAACATTCAAACAAAGGGTCGAGGGTAAAGCTGTGAGCAGGTTGAAGGTCAAACCCAAGACCTTTTTGGAATCAATAAAACACCTTTACTATATCACTTGTGCAACATTCAAACAAGCATTAAGGGTGAAGCCACGAAGGAGTGTGGTAAGTACACCAGGTGCCCAAGACCTAACTCCAAGCCTAAGGTTGGGTAAAATGAAATCATATCTAGAATGCTTGTTGTGGGGTTTGAACCCACATGCACTTATGTGAGGAAGACCATAAGTCTTCCCCCCTTAGCCACTCGGGAAAACTAGCTTGACAAGGAACATCAATATGGTAAATCAAGCACCAGATCTAAGTCTAGCACCAAACCACATGAAGAAGCCATGAGGTCAGTGGGTATGGTTCTCTACTGGCTGCCCTTTTTCCCAATGCCAAATCAATGGCCAATACCAAACATCGAGCTCAAGGAGGAGAAATGATTACCGATTGTAGATAAAACGTAAAAGGTATACCAAACATTTTTAGCCAAAAGAAAAACAACACAAAATCTCTGAAGATTTCTTTCTTATTGGTAAAGAGACGCAGTGGAGGAGAAACTGAAATTTTATTGACTACTATTGAGGCTCTTCCACATTTGGATGGAAATTAATTTCCTTTTCCTGCATAATACGAAAATTGCAAAACTAATTTAACTTTACTTTTAACCTTCTCTAATGCAACAAACTCACATAACATAATCGAGAGCTAAGGCATTGAGGAACTGTCCACACAGAGCTACAAACACAAAACCAAATGTGAAGCAAGTAAAACAAACAAAAAGAGACCAAGTTGATAGCAGCCAAACCTCAACGAGTGAGTTTGGAGGCCATTGTCATACCCTCTTGGTGGTCGGCCATGTGGCCGAGGCCACACCCTCTGAACTCGATTGTGTGTGCATAGTAAAGGAGAGGTAGGTTATGCATAGAGCGGAAGGGAGGTATAATAGAGGTCATGCAGATGAGAATGAGCACTCTACATGTGGGTTAGCTTTAGGGTTCATTTAGTTTTATTTATTTATTTTATTTTTATGCTTGGACACGTGGAAAAGAGGGAGGGGCCACGTGGGACTCATGCAAGGTCCCACGATGGCCCAGGTTATTCGATTTGTTTTTATTTATTTATATTATTATATACGAAATTAATTAAAATTAATTAAGATCCATTTATTTTGTTTAATATATATGGATATATGTATATATGTATATATGTATATATTAATTACTTTAAAAAAATAATAATAAAATAAAATAAAATATTAAAATATTAATATTATTTTAAAATAATGTTTTTAACATTTGCTTTCTTTTTAATATTTACTTATTTAAATTCATTAAAATATTTTAAACTTATTTGAGTTAATTAGGTTTAATTAATGCATAAGGTTGATTAATATGAGTGGTACATATGATACACAAATGGGTTTGATGCTTGATTACACACAAGTTAGAGTAATTGAAGATTTCAGTGTAGCTCTGGCATAGCCTACAAGGTGAGAGAGCCATTAGTTTACTTAGGAAAATACATCGAGCTTAGATTCTTTAACCCTCACCTAGCCACTTAACTTAAAGAGAGTAACATCTATTTATAAAAAAGTAAAAAAAAACTTACACCTAACCCTATGTTTACAAGTATAAGTTGTGCGAATGTGAATTGCATTAGACTCTTCCCTGACCAGAATTTGCTTGATGCAGATTCAATTATACAGGATGGTTAGAACTCGAGGAAATCGAGGTGGAGGGGCATCGTCGCAAGGACTGCCAACACCTCCACCACCATTTGGATCTCATTTTTCACTCTTTGGAGGCCATTAATGATACTTTAAAGGGGCATCAGCCAACATGGATCGAAGTGGAGCCCTCACCATCTGGGGAGGGTAACCCTGAAGCATCAAGGGATTCAGGGGTAAGGCTTCCAACTGAGGACATCACTAGAGAACTGAATAATATCAAACTCCCAGATTTATCTAGGCGTCGTTCCAGTGAACGTGTTGAAGCATGGTTGGAAGGAATGACATGATGTTTTTCCTTAAGAGACTATGCTTCCACATCAAAGGTGAAAATAGTGATATTTCAATTGAGGGATAGTGTCTTGAACTAGTGGGGAAACCTGGAGAGGCAGTTGCACCTTACCCCATACATCATCTCTTGGGAACTTTTGAGGAACGTTTCTGAAGGAAATATCTACCATCTTACTACGAGAAACAATAGGTGGGAGCATTTCATGCTCCAGTACAGGGAAACATGACCGTGGAAGAGTGCAAGATCAGGTTCATGGAATTGGTAAAATATGTTTCATACATGGATAATAATAAAAAACAAGAACTCTTTGTCTATGGGTTAAACCCTAATATAAGCACCATGGTATAGATGTGGAAACCGTATTCAGTAGTGGAAACAGTTCAAAATGCACGTTATATTGAGGAACACATGAGCTTAAATGGAGGTATGAGGTTGACCTTTCCACATTATCATGGATTCTTTGGGAAGGCCCCTAGGACATTCTCCAGGGGAGGGAGATCTAGGCCACCACCTTATGGTAATAGAGTCGCGCCAAGGATAGTTTCCACGGGTATTTCAATAGCAGCAAGTGCAGTGTTCCATTCATCACCAATGATGCAGGCAGGTCCACGATCTTCTCAGGGAACAACTAGCAGGGGTATGGGTTATAAGGGAAGGAACTCATTTCAGATACTGTCACAGAGTAGTGCATAGGTTCCATATCATGTTACATATTGGGGATGTGGAAGGCCCCATTACCAGCATGACTTCCCAGAGTTGCAAGAAGGATTTGTGCATAGAGAAGGAAAGGCCTTGATGGGAAGAGAAAGTGATAGCCACCAGATTTATGCAATAGTTAATAATCGCTAGGAAGAACATCAATCTGCGGTGGTGGATTCGCCAGGTACACTAAATCATATCAATGTTAAAATTTTATTTGATTCTGGTGCTATAGATAGCTTCATTTCACCATCTGCATTAGAAAAGAGTGGGTTGGAAGCCTACGAGCATGATGAATTTAAATAAGTCGAGATGGCTTTAGGGGAAAAACAAGTGGTAGGACCTAGCATTGATAATTGTCTGGTAGAACTGGGAGTGTGTACTAACAGGTTGAAGGTATACATCACTGCTCTCGGGACATATGACCTAATCATTGGAATGGATTGGTTAGAATCCCATCGAGCTATGGTAGATTGTTTTGAAAAAATTGTGCTTTGTGTTGACGATGAAGGAAGGATAGTAGAGATCCATGGTGTATGGAGAAAGGTGTCTCTATGCTTTATCTCAACTATGAAGGTTAAGAGATGTATGAGGCAAGGGTGTCAACTATATGTAGTGGAAGTAGTGAATGAAAAAAAAGGACCCTCCTTGGATCAATACCCAGTATTGTCATATTTTAGGGGGTTTTTTTCGAATGAGTTTCAAGGGTTACGTCCTAAGAGGGAGATCGATTTTACTATTGAGTTAAAACCTGGTGCAAAACCAATTTCCAAGACTCCGTATAGGATGACAGTGCCATAAATTTGTGAGTTGTAGATACAGTTGAAAGAGCTACTCGACATAAGGATAATAAGGCCTAGTGTCTCACCTTGGGGTGCACCAATAATTTTTGTGAAGAAGAAGGATGGTTCCTTATGAATTTGTATAGATTACAGGGACTTGAACCGTTCTATAGTGAAAAATAGGTACCCAATACCACAAATAGATGATATCTTAGATTAGATGAAAGGAGCAACGATATTCTCAAAAATTGATTTGCGATCAGGGTATCACCAGTTAAGGATTAAGGAAGGAAATATTCCTAAAACTTCCTTTAGAAATCAGTTTGGGCATTACGAGTTCGTTGTACTACCTTTCGGATTTACCAATGTGCCAGCAGTATTCATGAACCTCATGAATGGTGTATTTCGAAAGTACTTAGACCACTTTGTACAAGTCTTTTTAGATGATATCCTCATCTATTTCAAGAACAAAAGAGAACATGAGGAACACTTGTGAGTGGTGTTGTCCTACCTTAGAGAGAAAAAATCTTATGGGAAGTTTTCGAAGAGTTCCTTCTTCGAGAAATAAATTCACTATTTAGGTCATATCATTTTCGGTGAAGGAATCTTTGTGGACCCTGAAAAGGTAAAGGCCATTATGGAATGGCTAGTGCCAAAAAATACTCATGAGGTAAGAAGCTTCATGGGGCTAGCAAGTTATTATCAGAGATTTTTGGAAGGGTTCTCTAAAATATCAAAACCCATCACCACTTTGCAATGAAAGGGGTTCAAGTATAAATGGACAAAAGAATGTGATAGTGCATTCATCGAGCTTAAGAGTTTATTAACTAATGCACTAATTCTACAAGTGTCGGATATGGAAAAGGACTTCACAGTCTACATGGATTCCTCGAAGAAAGGGTTGGGGGCTATGCTAATGCACAACGGAGGAGTGATAGCATATGCATCCAGGAAGTTGAAGCAACATGAGGATATTTACACTAGTCATGATTTGGAGTTGGTAGTTGTAATGCTAGCTCTGAAACTTTGGAGGCACTATCTAGTGGGGTGAAACATTGATTTTAAATGAGACCATGAAATTTTAAAACATCTCTTCACTTAGAGGGATCTTAATGCTAGGTAGAGGCGATGGAGTGAGTTTATGAGTGAGTACGATTTTGGTATTTCATACATCAGGAGAAAATAAAATGTGGTAGAGAATGCCTTGAGTAGGAGACCACGTGTCTTCTCCTTCGTACCCTTAAAAGTCAATATGAGGGAACGTGTGTTGATAAAAATCCTTGGAGATAGTTGGTATTTATAGGTTACTTCAAAACTCCAGAGTGGGAGGCAATTAGATCCAAAGTATGAAGGATATAGCCTATAAGGATATGGGCTACTAAGATACCGAGGAAGGATGTACATCCATGAAGGTGGGGATATTCGAAGCATCATACTGAAGGAAACCCATAGATAACTTTATTGTGTGCATCCGACTATGAAGAAAATGTACGGAGACATGAAGAATATTTTCTTCTGGATAGGCATGAAGAGCAATGTAGTTTATTTCATCTCCAAGTGCCTAGAGTGTCAATAAGTTAAAGCCGACCACCACCACCCAAAAAGTCTCCTACAACCACATGATTCTCCTATGTCCAAGTGGGAAGTCGTTTCTATGGATTTTGTTGTGGGGTTTCCACTCACATCTCATAGAAACAATTCCATTCTTATGATAGTTGATAAGTTAACCAATAGTGCTCATTTTATTCCATTTAGAGACACTTACAATTTCAATGATGTGGCATGCTTGTTTGTAAGTGAGGTCATCCATTTGCATGGGATACCCAAGAATATCATTTAAAATAGTGACTCCAAATTCACTTCTAGGTTTTCGGCAAGTTTGTAGTCATCGTTGGGGACGCAGTTGAACTTAAGAACAACTTATTATCCTAAAATAGATGGGAAAACTGGGAGAGTAAATCAAGTCATCGAAGACATCCTTAGGATGTATGTCATGGATAATCAAACTCATTGGGAGAAGTACCTACCTTTGGTATAGTTCACCTACAATAATAGTTTTCATAGCTCCATCGAAATGCCACCCTACAAAGCTTTGTATGGAAGGCCATGCAAAACACCATTGAGTTGGTAAAGATTAGAATATTGTGTGACAGTTGGTCCAGAATTGATTCAAGACATGGAGGAATAGGTGATTCATATTAGGTAGAGACTAAATGAAGCATGGAATAAATAGAAAAGTTATGTTGATGCACATAGGACTGATCAGAGTTATAAAGTGGGAGATCAGGTTTTCATTCATATCAGGCCTAATAAGAGTACCATTCGATTCAGGAAGGGGAAAAAGTTGTCAGCTCAATTCATAGTACCATTCAAAATCTAAGAGAAAATTAGACTCGTTTCCTATCGTCTCGTACTGCCACCCCACATGCATAAAAATCATAATGTTTTTCATGTATCTATTCTATGTCATTATGTTGCCAAAAAATCAAATAAACTAAATTGGAAGGAATTACAGGTATTAGATGTGGGAACCCTCACGGTATAACCGTTATGCATATTGGACCATATAGTTTGATAGTTTAGGAACCATTTGGTAGACCAAGTTAAGGTCTAGTGGGACAAGTATAGTCCAGGATATGCTACTTGGGAGGATGTTGAGACATTACGATGAGATTATCCCTCACTTTTTGACCACCTCGAGAATATGTTTCTCGAAGGTTGGGTGTATGAAACAACACCTTTTAACTTAGATAGCTAGGATTACCTGAGATCTAATCACCTTTATTTTCTATTCATGGTGAAAATATTAATGATACACTGGAACTTTTAAGACGTATGAACCTTTATGAATGTTTAAACATTATTTGAATCATGATGGATATGATGTGATCTATTATGTGAATGTAAATTCTATGTATGTTTAAATGTTATTTGAATGATCATGGATGTTATGCGATCTACATGCCTAAAAAATAGGTCGTATGAAAAATTTATGACCCTGGGAAGTTGAGGTACCAACTTACCCATAGGAGCCCACATGAATTTTGGCGTTTCATCTACGGTTAGGTTTTTGGATGTATATGGTTTTGGAATTCATGAGTAATATTAAAAAGGCCTCTCGAGCCTCATTGTAATCATTCGTCTCAAACATATGTGTGTATCATCCACATATCTTCTCATAGATAACTACAACCATTTGAGCAAGTGTTTCAGTTCTGTAGTTTTACAGTTTCAATCTATTTCATTTATTCAATAGAAGATATTGTTCACTCAATATGTGTGTTGTTATTCATATCTTTGTGTTTATTGTATTTAGTATGTTAATTAGTTTGTTATTCTCCTAAATATATATCACTCACCTTAGTAGAAACTAACATAACATATCAACAACCTACCCTACTTTATATTACCCCACAATGACCCCAACCTAAGCTATCCTATCCTATCGAAACCTAGCCTAATCTATCCTAACCCTCTAAAACCTATCCTTACATAGCCAAATCTAGCCTAGAATTCCCCATCCTACCCTATCATAGAATATCCTAGAATGCCCTAACCAAGTTACCTTAATCTAGCTTGACCAAGACTATCCCTAACTCAGTCTATCTTAACCTTGTCAAGCCTATCCTAACCAACCCTATCCTACCCTAGCCATGTTATCCTAACCTACCCTCACCACGACTATTCCAAACTCAGCATAGTTTAACCTTCTCAAGCTTATATTAACCAACCCTACCTTGACCTTCTTTAGCCTACTCTAGATTCTAAGCCTAACATATACTACATAAACCTAT
Source organism: Picea engelmannii (assembly GCA_009831015.1). Lineage (NCBI taxonomy): Eukaryota > Viridiplantae > Streptophyta > Pinopsida > Pinales > Pinaceae > Picea > Picea engelmannii. Next base: position 103,389 of record ML809301.1, on the reverse strand, counting down.
CCTACCATAATGTATCCTAGCCTAGCTTAGGATAGCCTACATTGGGCTAATCTAGCATATTCTAACCTACCTTGGCATCATGGAACTTAGCTTAACTTATCATATCCTATTGTAACCCAACCTACCTACTTTAACCTACACTGTCCTATCCTACCCTAGCATAGTGTAACCTACCTTAACCCTCCTTATCCCTAACACATATTAACCTAAATAAACCTAGACTAGCCTAACATAACCTAGTCTACCTTAGCTTAGCATAATCTACCGTAACATAGAGAAAATTGGCCTTTTTTATCCTATCCTAACCTATTCAACTAACATAAACTACCCTAACCTAACTTAGCCTAACCCATCTTACCCTAACATAACCTAACCTATCCTACCCTACCATATCCTATCATATCCTATACTGGCCTATATTATCCCAACTTAGCCTAGCCTATATAAATCTAATATTTTCTACCCTAATATTGTCTACACCATCCTACCATAACCTATCATATTATCCTAACATGGATTACATAACAAAACCTACCCTAAAATAGACTAAGATAACCTATTCTAATCTAACCTAGCCTACTTTATCTTAGACTACCTTACCCTAACTTAACCAAGCATACCTTATCCTATATTGGTCTACACTAACCTTGCATAATGTAGACTAACCTAGCCTAGCCTAGCCTAACTTAGCCTAGGCAAACCTAGCCTACCATAACCTGGCCTAATCTATCCCAACCTACCCATACATTTTCTAGTGTACCCTARATCAACCTATCMTACACTAGCCTAGCTTAACTTATCCTACTCTAGCCTACCATGGCTTAGTGTAGCCTACCTTAATAACCTAACCTAGCATAGATCAACCTACCCTTCTCRAGATTGTCCCATCTTATCTTAAATTAACCTACCCTACCTTAACCTACCTTGTGGTGGACTAGATTATGCTACTATAACCTACTCTACCCTAGCTTACCCTATTCTATCACTACCTTACCTACCCTACCGTATCRTATCATATCCTTTTCTACCCTACCCTACCATATCCTAACCTATATTTCCTACCTTATCCTAGCCTATCGTACCTTAGTCTACTCCAACCTTCCCTAGATTAGCCTAAACTACCTCAACCTAGCATAGCCTACTCTAACATGGCMTATCCTATTTTAACATATGCTGCATTARCCTATCCTAGGCTATTTTAACTTAACATAATATAATATACCCTACCTTATCCTAGCTTAGTCAAATTGAACCTAACCTAGCGTACCCTACCTTATTATTACGTACCTTAGCTTGCATACYGTATTTTGTCGTACCCTACCCTACACTACCCTAACCTAGCCTAGTCTAACCTCTCTTAACCTACCTTAGCCTAGCCTAGCCTATTATACCTTGCCTTTATTTACACTATCATAGTCGAGACTAACCTAATCTAACTGACCGTACTATAGCATGACATAGACTACCCTACCTTACCATACCCAACATATCCTACCTTAAACTACTCTAACCTAAACTACCATAGCCCAAGATATACTACCATACCTTATGATCCTATCATGCCCTAAACTACCCTAGCATATCCTTAGCCTACTCAATTTGAGCCTACCCTAACATGTTTTATAGACTACCTTCATGTAACATATCCTAGATTACTTTACCATAGCCTAACCTATTCTTCTCTACCTAGACCTATCGTAGAACCTAAACTAACTTAGCCTATGTACGTTGTTCTAACTTATCATACATACATTGATCTAACATAGTAGACATAGACTACCCTACCCTAATTTTAAGCCTATATCATAAGCCTCCATACTAGGTATAAATCCCTAAACCTAGATCCTAATCCTATTCCTAGTCTTAAGCAATGAATAGTAAGGCTAAGCCTAAATCCTAAACCCAAGCCTCACGTAATAATGGCTCAAAATAAGAATAATTCTTTAAAAAAATTATAATGTAACAATATCTACTTATATATAAATTCATTTTTTTAATATAAATTATAAAAACACAAATTTATTATGTGATTTGAAATAATTTAAAAATAATTAAAAAATATTATAAATGTACATTCAACTCATGAAAAAATGTAGCTAATAATCACTAACATAAATAATGACCTTTATTAAATAAATCATTATTTATATTATCTTAAGAGGTACTTATCGTTACATATCATGTGCATAAGTTTATCTTTCTTATGTGTGATTATTATGCTATAGGTCTCAATATGTTTATCACAATAGGCCTAAAATGTTATATCACACCATTAGCTTTCAATGGTTGAGGAAGTAGTAGGGACAATATTTTCAATTACATTGTAAATCGTCTTCCAATCAAGTGACTCTAGAGTAAGCATTGAAGTGGAGTCCATGCTTTACATTTTTTCCCATGAGTAATGAGGAAACCACTAGCTTGTTTACATGTTTTCTATTTGACATAGAAGATTGTCTTATTCTTGATTTAGAAACCATCGAAATAGAGATTTTAATTTTAGCAACATTGATAAGCTATATATTCAATACAATCCTAATATTCTCTTTGTTAACAAACTAGACAAACTGCATTAACACTAAACCAAACTTCTTAATTCAATGTTAACACTAAACCAAACTCCATATCCAAAATCAAAAAGTAATTATTGTAATGTGATTTTGTTAAAAAGGTTTAAGATCACTTTTATCCCCCAAAAAATATATATATATATATGAATTAATAAATATGTGCATTAGAATAAATCAATCCCAATTCTAACGATGTTGTATTTTTCATACTCGTACTTGAACCCCTACATCATAAACAAAAAAGCAGGGAGCCTCTAACGGCATGGATAAAGTGACTGTTGACAATTTGATAAAAATAGAGACACTGTAATGGACGGTGCCCGAAAAAAATGGATAACCAAACAGAGAGCCTCTAACGGAAGGAAAAGGATGGATAAAGTGACCGTTGAAAATTTGAAAATAATTTGAAAAAGAATAGAGAGCCTATAATGGACGGTGCCGGAAAAGCATGGATAAAGCGAACCAAGAAGAGAGCCTATAACCGATCATGCTGGAAAAGCATGGATAAAGTGAGCATTGAGAATTCCAAAAAAAAACACAGACCCTGTAATAGGTGTTGGAAAAATATGGATAAAGTGAACCGTTGAGAATTTGAAAAAAACAGAGATCCTCTATTAGACGGTGCCAGAAAAGCATGAATAAAGTGAACCATTAGAATACGAGATATATATCTGAAATCTTCCAGTGTTTCAACATTTTCCTCCTCCTCTGTCTATGCTCAGTCTTGTATCTCTATGTGGTTGGGTGTCTAACCCTGTGTGCGGTTTGAATTTAGGGTGAGTTGTAGTACGGGCCTGTGTTTGTGGTCTGATATTGGGTTGAGTCGGAGTCTGAGTGTGTGTGGTCTGATATTGAGTGAGTGTGAGTGTGTGGTGAATGTGGAGTCTGACTCCGAGCCTGTGTGGTCGAGTCAGAATCAGTGATGTTCTATGTAATAGAGGAGTGGAGGTAATTGGAGCATCCACGGGAGAAAACAACTTCAAAGGGAAGGGTCGCTAAGTTGCTCAACGATCACTGGTCTTTTTTAACTATATATTTTATTATTATTATTTTCTCTACGTTCTACATTTCTTAGAAGCACTAGATTGTTTTGTAAATTCATTTAGCAATATTAATTATTTTATCTTATCTCAAATATCATTGCGAATATAACTTTCCTTTCATTCTCTAAATTTGATTGCAAATATTTTAGGTTCGGCTTGTTCTATATGGATGCGAGATGCCATTGGTTGGAAATCTCAATGGTGATTCAAGCCCTTCCAAACCCTTTCAAAAATGAATTAGAGCAACATGTATGTATGGCTCTAGCTTATGGTTCTTTCTCTCTGAATAGGTTAGACTTGATGTCATTGGTCTACCTATTTACCATGTTCATGTTGAATAAATTTAATCTTTCATTAGCAGTGGTTTAACCCCGTCTGTGCAATAGTCTAATCCCTATATTATTTAAACTTTATGTTTTTGGTTATATCTTTATATGTACGTTTGAGTATTTATAATGTTTATTGATTATATTTTAAGTTTATTGAAATGTTTTTAGTTGTGATCATAATGAAATATATGTTTTTTATTTTATAATTTTTTTACATTATTTTTGTTAATTAAATCAACATAATTTGTATATAATTTTTTTCATGTTTCATGTATATTGAGAATTATTTTATTATGTCATGTATATTATGTTTCAATTCATGTATATTGAGAATTATTTTATTAAATGATGTATATTATGTTTCAATTTTTTTTATTTAAAAATATTGTGTTTTAACTTAAATTGTATATATATGGTATATATATTTTTTGTATTTTGTATATGTGGAAAATTATTTTAATATGTAATGTATATTATGTTTATATATATATATATAAATTTATTTTTTATGTTAATTATTTTCTATGTGTATATTTATAGAATCTATTTATTATATGTTTGTTGTCATGTTATCATTAGACTTGTATTGTTTGTATTGTTTAGTATCCTATATTAGAAATTTGTGATTTTTACTTCAAATTTTAAATAATATAATGAATGTGTGGATTTTTTTATTGTATATTTAAAAATGGATTTGACTAATCAAATTATAAAGTTGTCTAAAAAAATTCTCATTTTGAAGTATTAAGTTAAATTTGGGCATAGGATTTAGGCTTATGACTTGGGCTATAAGATTAAATGGGTAGTATTAGGTATCATTAGGCTTAGGATAAGGATTCGGGTTTAGGTTTAGGCTTAGAGATTTAGACATATGAAGGCTAGCATATCTAGGCTAGTTTAGGTTAGGTTAGGTTAGGTTAGGTTAGGGTAGGATAGGCTAAACAAGAGGAGGGTGGAGTAGCGTAGGCTATCTAGGTTAGGGTAGGTTAGGTTAGATTGGACTAGGGTAAGGTAGGTTTAGGTAATCTAAGGTAGGTTATTCTAGGATAGGTTAGGGGTAGGGTAGGGTAGTATAGGTTAGGTTAGGTTAGGTTACACTAAGGTAGGGTAGGTTAAATGAGAGGAGGGTAGGGTAGGGTAGTCTATATAGGTTAAGGTAGATTAGGTTAGATTAGACTAGGGTAGGGTAGGGTTAGGTAGGCTAAGGTAGGTTATTCTAGGATAGGTTAGGGGTAGGGTAGGGTAGGATACGGTATGGTAGGTTAAGCTAGTTTATTTAGAGTAGGTTAGGTTATGCACGGAAAGCTTAGGGTAGGATAGGATAGGTTATGGTAGGATAAATTAGACTATCTTAGGGTATGTTAGGTTAAATTATTCTAGGATAAGATAGGCTATGTTAGGTTAGGCCAAGTTACGCCAAGTTGGGTTCGACTAGGTTGAATTAAGTTAGGGTAGGCTAAGCTAAATTGGTTTCGGGTAGGGTTGGGTTGGGTTAAGCTAGGCTAATCTAGGGTAGAGTAGGGTTGGGTTAGGATAAGCTAAGCTCTTATAGGTTAGTTTGGTCCAAGATAGGTTAGGCTAAGATAGGTTAAAGTAGACTAAGGTAGGCTATGATAATTTATAGGATTAGGTTATGCTAGGCCATGATAGAATAATCTTAAGTAGAGTAAGTTAACTAGATCAAGCTAAGATAAGCTAATCTAAGCTTGGCTAGGGTAAGCTAGACAAGATTAGACCAAACTATATCAATAAATTCCAAATTCCAAAGATATATGTTCCGACGTTGAACAATAATGAGTCTCCAAAACTTTACCGAAAACTCGCACTTTTGCATGCTTACAAAATTTTCTTGACTTCTATTACACATGGAAAATTTGTGCTTTTGCGTGCGTACAAAGTGAAAAGTAGAAATCGATATCCTTACTTTTCACTATATGTCATTGAGTTGATTTTCGTCCAAACTTATCACTAGCCTCTGAACTCCAATGATATCTCATGAATATGGTTTTGAATATGTAGAAGTGGTTGTATTTAAATTCTTTTTAAGGATGTATTTATTATTGTTTTGGTTATATCTTTATATGTAAGTTTGAGTATTTATAAATTTTATTGGTTATATTTTTAAGTTTGTCGAAATGTTTTTAGCTCTTATAATATTAAAATATATGTTTTTTATTTTACAATCTTTTTTTGCATTATTTATGTTAATTAAATGAAAAACAAATTTTATATAATTTTTTATTTATTTCATGTATATTGAGAATTATTTTATTATATAATGTAGATTATATTTAATTTTTTTTTATTTTATTTAAAATTATTATTATATATATATATATATATATATATATATATATATATATATATATATATAATTATTTCTTTCATATAAATTGAAAATTATTTTATTATGTGATGTATATTATGTTTTAACTTTTTTTTATTTAAAAACATTGTGTTTTAACTTAAAATGTATATATATGGTATATCATTCTTTTGTATACATGGAAAATTATTTTATTATGTAATGCTTATTATGTTTATATATATAATTTATTGATCAATTTATTCTTTATGTTAATTATTTTCTATGTGGATTTGTCTAGATTGTATGTATATTTATAATATATATTTATTATATGTTTGTTGTTGCCTTATCATTTCACTTGTATTGTTTAGTATTTTATATTAGAAATTTGTGATTTTTACTTCAAATTTTAAATAACATAATGGATGTGTGATTTTTTATTGCATATTTAAAAATGGATTTGACTAATTAGATTATAAAGTTGCTCAAAAAAATATTTTCATTTTGAAGTACTATGTGAGGCTTGGGCATAGGATTTAGGCTTATGGCTTGGGATACAAGATTAAACAAGTAGGATTACGTAGCATTAGTCTTAGGATAAAGATTTGGGTTTAGGCTTAGGTTTAGAGATTTAGACATATGATTGAAGTTGAAGGCTAGGCTAGGATAGGTAAGGCTAGCATATCTAAGCTACATTAGATTAATTTATGTAGGTTAGGTTAGGTTAGGTTAGGGTACCGTAGGGTAGGGTAGGCTATCTAGGTTAGGGTAGGTTAGGTTAGATTAGAATAGGGTAGGGTAGGGTTAGGTAAGCTAGCATAGGTTAGCAACAGGGTAGGGTAGGATAGATTATTTTATGTAGGTTAGGTTAGTTTAGGTTAGGTTTGTTTAATCTAGGTTAGGCTACACTAAGGTAGGGTAGGTTAAACAAGAGGAGGGTTGGGTAGGGTAGGCTATCTAGGTTAGTGTAGGTTAGGTTAGATTAGACTAGGGTAGTTTAGGGTTAGGTAGGAAAAGGTAGGTTATTCTAGGATAGGTTAGGGATAAGGTAGGGTAGGATAGGGTATGTTAGGTTAATCTAGTTTATTTAGAGTAGGTTAGGTTAGGAAAGAAAAGGTTAGGGTAGGATAGGATAGATTATGGTAGGATAAATTAGACTATATTAGGGTAGGTTAGGTTAAATTGTTCTAGGATAAGATAGGCTATGCTAGGTTAGGCCAAGTTAGGCCAAGTTTTGTTGGACTGGGTTGAATTAAGTTAGGGTAGTCTAAGTTGAGTTGATTTAGGGTAGGGTTGGGTTGGGTTAGGATAGGATAATCTAGGGTAGGGTAGGTTTGGGTTAGGATAATCTAGTCTTAGGTAGGTTAGGTTAATCTAGGATAGGTTAGGCTAAGGTAGGTTAAGGTAGAATAAGGTAGGCTATGATAATTTAAGGTAGGATTTGGTTAGGCTAGGCCAAGATAGAATAACCTTGGGTAGAGTAGGTTAGATAGGTCAAGCTAGGCTAAGCTTGGCTAGGGTAAGATAGACAAGGTTGGTCCAAGCTTATGCTAGTGTAGTGTAGGCTAAGCTAGGGTAAGGTAGGGTAGGGTAGGGTAGGGTAAGTTAAGGTAGGATATGCTATGATAGCGTAGACTATGGTGGGATAGAGTAGGCTAGGTTAATGTAAGCTAGGGTATGTTATTAGGCTAGGTTAGGATAGACTAGGGTAGGTTAGGCTAGGTGTGTTGGGTTAGGATAGGTTATGCAAGGTTAAGGTACGATAGGTTATCTTAGTTTAGGATAGGTTATCATAGGTTAGGATAAGTTATGTGAGGTTAGGGTAGTCTAAATTATCTTAGGTTAGACTAGTCTAGGGTAGGGCAGGTTAGGTTAGGTAACAATAGGTTTAAGGTAGAGAAGACTATGTTAGGATAGTGTAAGTTAAGATAGGTTGGGCCATGTTAGGTTAGATAATAATAAGTTTAAGGTAAGGAAGATTAGGTTAAGTTTATATAGGTTAGGATTAGGTAGGGTAGACTACAATAAGCTAGGGTAGGATGGGTTCAACTACACTAGGCTTGAATAGGATAGGTTTAGGTAGGATAAATTATATTATGTTGGGTTCAAGTGGGATAGCTTGTTAGACTAAGTTAGGCTATGGTATAATAGGATAGGCTAGGCTAGGGTAGGATAAGATAAGAAAGGACAGGGTAGGTTTGGTTAGGGTCGGATAGGTTAGGTTAGGTCATGTTGGTCTAGGATTGGGTTATGTTAAGCTATGGTAAGGTAGGGTAGGTTGGGCTAGGCCATGCAAGGTTAGGAAGGATTGGTTAAGCTAGGTTAGGGTAGGGTATGTTAGTATAGGCTAGGATAGGGTAGGGCAGGGTAGGGTATGTTAGGATAGGATATGTTAGGTGAGGCTAGGGATAGGGTAAGTGAATTTAGGCTACAGTGAGTTATAGTAGGGTGTGATATGTTAGGTAAGTTTAGTTTAGGTTATAGTAGGTTGCACTATGCTACACTAAGCTATGAGAGGGTTGTGCTAAGATAGATTAAGATACGATAGAATATGTTAGGCTAGGTTTTGATAGTTGTTATCACTGAAATTTTGTCTGGAAATGGTTACAATAATTCAGCATCGTCAAACAGTTATGAAGTCATCCATGGACTTGAATTAACACAAAATCATTCATAAAGGGTCAAAAACTATAAAAATAGTGCAAAAATTGAAGGGCGCTATGAAGACACTGGGCGTGCACGCACATGCATGAGACAGAAATGCAAGATTCGCACACATGTGCATGATGCATGACTGTTATCGCAAAAATCCATGCACTTGAGAAACGATGCATTTATGAGAATGGTCGGCCTCCCACCCACTTCTGGTTCAGCTTCCAAGTTGATTTGACACTCAAATTTAGACTGGATTGGATTGGATGGTTGGACAAAGACCTAGAAATTCCCTAATTAGCCTCTTTACACACTACAAACTAGTTGAACAATAGCTCAAATGAATACTATAAAAAGGCCATGGATGCACTTCATTTTTCAAGGAATTTTATAGCAAATTTATGCTATCACTATTCTCTTGAGGACTCTTCTATCCTTGCCAAGAGAATACTTCCATCATTTCTTTGGGCAATCCATCTCACCCCTTGAGTGGATTAGAAAAAATTATTTCACCATTTTCATTTCTATTTTCAAAGTTGTAAGAAGAGCTTACTTGTGGGGGTCCAAGAGCCCTACCTTGGAGGAAGAAGGGACTCATAGTCCCCTTTCTTCTCGGTGTTTACTTTCACGAATATCAACCTTATCATTGGTGACATGGGTCTCATTGTTCTTTTTGCCTTTATGTCCCTATGCTTATAAATTTAGTTGTTGTTTTATTTCTTAGTTTAATTCTTAATTATTGTTTTATATTTCTTATTCTAACCCTTTTCCTTACATCTGTCCTGCTCAACAAACCCAAATGAGCTTGCAAGAACCTCTATTTTGCTGACTAAGGTGGCGAAAGAGGAGCAACAATAGACTAAGGTTATTTTAGGATAGGTTAGTATGTTTTAATACCTCTAGGATGATCCCCATGTGTAAATATCATTGTAATTGTATTTTACTTATAAACTGGTGAGTTGAAGTAATAAGTTTGTTCGATTGATTATGTGCGCATTAAGTTAGTGTCAGTGTATCTCAGATCAAAGGAGGGGATGAAGTTATAAATTGATACAACACAGAGTTTAATTTTTAGCGTGCACTTGTGTAAGTACACAAGAATGGAACATTGAAAGTGAAATAGATTAATGAATGCATCACACACAAGTATTAACATGAAAGGATAGCACATTGAAGGAATAGACGAGAAAACTTGGATTCAATGTGCACTAGTTTAGTGTGCAAGTTTTTGAAGGCATGTGAAGCCTTTTGTATAAAATTTATGATGTAACGTGCACCAGTGAAAGGGTGCGAGGTTGGTGCACTGAGGAAAGAGTGCATGTAACCCATAAGTTTTGTGCACACTGGTTTTAAGTGTATAGACTGTTTATTTTGAGGCTTGTGAGCCTGTATGCAAAAGATCAATATTTTATTACTGAGATGTAAATGTGATCATATGAAATTTAATGAAAATACATCCCTGTGGTAGATCGAAGACATAAAAGAGTTCGAGGGGCTTAAAATCCACTAGTTGAGGTCAAGGGGGATGGGTTAAAAGGGCTTAATGCCAAAAGGGAATATTTTATTAATATTTCCTAAAAAGTGTAAAGTAAGGATATAATATTATATCATGAGTCCTAAGAAGGGGAAAAGTGTCAAAAATCAATTCTCAACATGACAAATGTCAAGTAGGGGACATGTTATTGAAAAAACGCAGTTCTCAACTCGACATGTGTCAAGTTGGGAACATGCAGCCAAATGGTTCAGACTTAGTCCATTCAAGCATCCAATCATTCATTAATTCAATTGGACCGTCAAATGGTTAAGAGAGTCGATTGTTCTTCCATCGAGGGTGTAATGTCCCTGGGCCTTCAACCCCAATGTCAGGCAATGCTACTATGTGAAAGAATTTTCATACTTATATAAATAACATACGTTAAATCAAATTAACACATTTAACTAAACAATACAAAGTAATCAAAGGATTACTACTAACATCCAAAAATAATGGAATCAAAAGTAATTCATGATTGCAATGGAATACATCAAAATATTGCAAGCATCACAAACATGCATTTTAATTTAAATTAAACACATGCATATACTTGTCTTTGAAACTGTAGTAACTCCACCAACCATGTGCATAACTTCCATAAACATCCAAGTGTTAGACTACACTGCTCATCATGATTAGTAGTTGGTCACCCTCGAGCTGGGACCAAGTTCCACCCAGGGCAAGGGAATCCTAGACTAAACTGAGGTCACACGAAAACTACACAATACAACTAGAAGGATTCTCTTGAGGAGACTTATTACGCCTACTACTCACATACTCTCATTGCCCACATGCATGTTCCACTCGAGAGTATACACCTTCATAATCACATTCCATCAGTGCTTCACCTCCCTCTCTAGGTCTTGACAACAGGCTAGATCAAGAATTATTAGAGCTCTGTAGCTAGTGTTGGACTCTCTTTGGGAGAAAACCTCTTCCCAAGAGACTCTCTCACTTGGAGAGAGTTTCTAATAGGCCTAACAACCTGACTCTTCTACCATGGGCCTGACAACCCAATTCTTCAACTAGTTTTCAACTCAATTCTTGGAATTTCAGAATAAAAGAAACAACAATATATTTTGGTGAACTCACGAGTGACAGTAGCCACAATAAAATTGGGTGTGGACATCTAGAAAAATGACAACATGTCACTAAGACACAACATGGTTCAGATAACACCAGTTTCAGGATGTGTGACAAGCAATCCACATAAAGGTCAAACATAGACTCGATGGTTCATATAGAGGGTGTATTGAATTCTCGAAAAAACATCACAGGATTCGGGTTTCAGAGTTGTGTGAGGGTATGCATGCAGAGATTAGACGAAATTTCTAGTTTCAGACATCATATGACAGAATGGAGGAGGAACCCAAAACTGATCTAATGCTTTATCTTTTAACCACATTTTCCCAGGTCAACACTTGCCTTCCTAGAGCTGCATGCATTCATTTTTACACTTGGAGCTGCATGTGTTGCCTCTCTCAGGACTTAGGATAAAATATTGTTTTGTCACACAACTTTAGAATAATAATAAAAATTTTATTCTCAAGGACTTAAGCCCCTAATCTTAGCCCCTCTTTCAAAATTTTCATCCCCTTTTCCCTTACCCACCCCGTGGATGCTTAGTCCCCCATCATTCTTTCTTCGTGGTTGGTATGCACACAGTGATGTTCATATATTATATTAATTATCTGCATAATTACATATACAAAATCAGGCTTTTGGCCTTAATACTTAGGCTCTCCGACATAATAAACAAATAAGCATACCAACTTATCAATACTTGGCTCAACAACCTACAAAACATGATTTTCAATTCATAAACATGATTACAATAGGGCTTGTCCTTGGGGACATTACAATTCCCTCCCCTTATTTTTTCACTATCCTCAGTGCAACTTTCACACAACATCAACAAGATTTTCAAAATATTCAAAAATATGTGGGTATTATGCCCGCATAACATCCTCATGCTCCCATGTTGTGTCCTCGGAACTATACCAGGTCCAATGGACCCTTACAAGCCCTATGGCTCGATTCATGACACCTTGCATGACACCTTGCCCTATGGCTATACCAGGTCCAGGTCCACTTGCATGACACCTTCTTGTTCCACCTGAATCATGTTCCAATCAATTACATGATTAGCATCAGGTATATATTTCTTAAGTAATGAAACATCAAACACATTACATACAATCATGGATTCAGGTAATGCAATCATATATGCAACTGGCCCAATCCTTTCTAGGATTTCAAATGGACCACAAAATCTTGCTCCCATATTGGTGCCATTTCCTAGCTTTAGGGAAATTCTATTGGATTTAACTTTTAGGAAAACATGCTCTCCCACTTTAAACTCTATGTGGGTTCTAGTTTTATCAACATAACTTTTCTGCCTATCTTGGGCAACTTTCAAATTCTTCTTAATTTTTAGAATTTTTTCTTCCATTTGTTTGAAAAACTCTTGCTCAACTACTACCCTGTCAGCTAGATTATCCCAACTTATTGGAGTATTGCACTTTCTTCCATAAAGTGCTTCAAATGGGCTCATCTTCAATGGTGCCTGATACCCATTGTTGTAGGCGAATTCTATCAAATGTAGGTAGTCTTCCCATTTCAATGGTTTGTCCATCACATACATCCTTAGTATGTATGTTATTACTCGATTCACCCTCTTTCTCTACCGATTAGACTTAGGATGATAGGTTGTACTAAAGTTTAGATTCATTTCGAACCCCTTGAATAACCCTTTCCATAAATTTGAGGTAAATTTCAGGTCTCTATTAGACACAATTGTCTTGGTAATACCGTGCAATCGTGTTACTTCCCTCATAAAATATCAGCAACATCCACTGTCTTCTGAGTAGTCTTTAGTGGAATAAAATGGGAAACTTTCATAATCTTGTCCACCACCACCATGATTGAGTCATGTTTCTTGACTGTTTTGGGCAATCCCATGATGAAATCCATTATCACCACTTCCCACTTCCACTTAGGAATGGGTAAAGGTTGAAGCAATCCTGCTAGGTGCCTATTCTCACCTTTAACCTTCTAGAGATCCATACATATGGCAATGTATTCAACAATCACTTTCTTCATACCTAACCAAAAGTAATGGATATTGGTTGCTGCCACATTTTTCTGATATCCAGGGTGCCCATCATAAGACACATTATGCATTTCATGCAAAATCATAAGTTTCAAGTCCTAGACATTAGCTACAGAAATTTTGTTCATGTACAAAAGGATTCAGTCAGTTTCCAACTTATAATTCTCCACTTTATGTGGCATCTTACCTTGTTGTAGCTTTGCTACCAAATCCCTATACTGCAAATCCATATTTGCAGCCTATGAAATTATGCTTTTAACATCAGTTTGGTACATGCTAATGGTTGTAGCATGTAATTCATGCACTCTCCTACTGAGTGCATCAACCACTTTGTTTTCCTTCCCTTTTGTATGCTTGATATCAAAATCATATTCACAGAGAACCTCCAACCACCTACTCTATCTAGAGTTGAAGTTTGGTTGATCAAACAAATATTTTAGACCATTGTGGTCTATTCTCAATTCGAACCTCCTTGCCATGAGGTAATGCCTCCACTTCTTTAGAGCGTGTACTATTTCTTCCAACTCCAAATCATGAGTGGCATAGTTCATTTCATGCCCTTTCAACTTTATGGATTCATAAAAAATTACAAATCCATTCTGACTAAGGACTCCTCCCAGTCCTTCCTTGCATGGATCTATACACACTACACAATATTTTTTCAGATCTACAATATTGAGGATTGGAGCATTGGTTAATAGTTGCTTCAATCACTGAAAGCTTCTCTCACAATCCTCTATCCATTGAAACTTATTCTCCTTTCCTTTAAAGGAAGTGATAGGGTGAGATATCCTCGAGAACCCTGTGATAAACCTTTTGTAATAACCAGCTAAACCCATAAAGGATCTCACTTCCATCACATTATTTAGCACTGACCATTCTCAGATGGCCTCAATATTCCCAGGATCTACAACTATCCCATCCTTCGAAATAATATGCCTCAAGTAATGAATCTGCTCCTAATAAAACGAGCACTTTCTCAACTTGGAATTCAGTTGGTTCTCTCTTAGCACCTGTAAAACCATCCTCATATGTTATTCATGCTCTTCCTCCTACTTGGAATACATGAGAATGCCATCCAAAAATACTATGAAAAACTTGTCTAGATAGTCCCTAAATACACCATTTATCAAGTAGATAAAAACAATGGGTGCATTTGACAACCCAAATGGGACCACTGTGAACTTGTAATGACCATACCTCATTCTAAAGTAGGTCTTGTTGATGTCTTCATCCTTTACCCTTACCTAGTTATATCCTGACTTGAGATCTATGTTTGAAAATATCTTAGCATCCTTCAATTGATCAAAGAGATCATCGATCCTCGACAGAGGATATTTTTTCTTTACAACTACTTTGTTCAATTGTCTAAAATCAATGAACAATCTCAACATCCCATCCTTCTTCTTCAAAAAAAGGACTGACGCACGCCAAGGTGAAACAATTGGGCATATATACCCCTTCTTTGGAATCTCTTCAAGCTACAATTCCAGTTCTTTTAGCTCTGGTGTACTCATTCTTTAAGGATCTTTTGATACTGGAGTTGTTCCAGGCATCAAGTTTACAGAAAAATCAATATCTCTCCTTAGGGGTAATCCGGGTACCTACTAGAATACATCCTCAAACTCCTTTAGTATCACATGATATCAAATCTTTGAGACCTCATCCTTATATGCTTCCTCCACATGGGCTGCAAATAATTGATATCCTTTCCTGTAGCACTTCTTCAACTCCATTGCTGAGATTTCTCTGATAGCAACAACTTTGGGAATTCCTTGGACTATTTTCTAATTTCCTTCCTCATAGAGGCAATCGAATACCTTGCTATGATAGTCCAATATGGCATGGTGTTGTTCCAACCAATCCATCCCAATTAGACATTCATAATAATATAAAGGAAGAACATTCAATTCAACCTTTGTGCTCAGTCCATTCATGTCCACTAGACATGACTTAACTAACTCAGTGATGTTCCTCTTGGTTCCTATATCAAGTTTCACTAAGCAAGACTTTTCATGTTTTCTTCTTGACAAATGAAAACTTTCCACCACTCTACGATCTATATAGCTATGGCTAGCCCCTAAATCAATTAAAATAGTAAATGGTTGGTTGTTAATCATACCTTCCACTTCAATCATGTGTGATTTAAATTCAGCTTTCTTGTTGTCCAGGGCTGTGTAGATCCTTGGCATTCTATTGTCAATGTCCTCCACTGTTTCATCTTGCAAAACATTATGGACAACTCTCACTTTACCATTTTTATGGGGACAATCTCTATACTTGTGGTTCCCCTGACAACCCCAACACTAAATGGGCATCTGCCTTGGACTTTGTTCCCCTACGTTGGCCATTCTCGGCTCTCTAAATAATCATTGTCCTTGAGGACTATTTCTAAAAAAGGGTGTCTTGTTTCCCTTCTGCCTCTGCTCTTTTTTGAACTTCCTCTGGTCATCGCAAGCCTTCCAAAATGTATGCTTTTCTCTTTTCTTATCAAATAAATATTTCTCCCTTCTTATCTTTTCTTCCATAGTCTTAGGATCATCATACTAAATCTTGTCACCAATGGAAGGTGGAAATCCACTTAGATACCTCTAAATATTGACAGTCTCATCCTTGATGAATGGAACATACTTCAGTAATTCAAAAATGATTCGTTCATATTCATCAATGGTCATGTTTCCCTTCTTGAATTCAAAGAACTCTTTCATATTTCTATCATCGTATCTTTGAGTCAAGTATTTCTTCTCAAAATATCTCTTGAATTCTTTCCAAGTGATGCTTTTATCTCTAATGTGTTGCACCTGCACAAGATGATCCCACCACATGGATTCCTTTCCCTTCAGTTGATACATTGCAATTATTCCTTCTGCATGAGAGGAATAATTCCGCAATCTGAAATATTTCCTCATGCCAAGAAACCATGTCTTGGTATCTTCCTCCTTCTTATGTTCTCCATCAAACATTGGAGGCTTAATCGTGTTCATTTCACATTTTAGTTCATCCACTCTAGATCTCTTGTTCTTTCTAGTAGGAGATGAGCTTTAACTATTGTGTTCCCTCCTCCTAGAGTGCCCTTGGGAGTGATTATGTTTTTTACCAACACCCGTTGATCTTCTTCCCTCAGAAKTCGCGTGAATCCCAGTGTTTCTCAAGTCTCTCTCMTGATCCAACTTATATTCTATTMTCTACAGACTCTTCATCAACTTTAAGTTGAATTAACCTTGTTTATCTTGAGCTTTCCTGAKCTTTATGTTATCTGTTTGGTGACTTTGGGAATATTTMTACAATTTTTAAATGATCTTCATCATATGCCCTTCCTTATTTATCTCTTCTCCATGACCAACTGAGTTCGACCCTTAAACTCCCAAATGAACATCCATCCCTTTAGCTTCATTCTATGAACTGGAAGMATTCTATGTCTCCTCCATTTATTTTCACTCAATTTCAACTCTAATCGGTTCTGGTACATGCTAAACTTCTACAAACACAATGTGTAGACAACCAGAATTTGCTAGGCCATAATTCCTTAATAGAAAATCCTACAGAAATCATAAATCAAGTTTGTTTTTAATAAATGTTTAGATTTCATGAATTTTATGAGCTCTTCTCGGCTCTATAATAATCTTTCAGGCATTATCCCCTTCTCTCTTAGTCCCCAAACCATGTGATCATGGGTCGTGACCCCTTCGATAATGAAAATGTGCTTCACGACTTCTCATTTTAGGAGGTTTCAGAGTACTTCCCAACAACTTCCCAATTTTTGAACTAATGAACTCGCAACGTAGGGAAGATCAACTATCCACATCTACCTAGCATCCAAAAACTGACACTCGCAGTGGAACCTCAAGTGCCTGAGTTCCAAGACTTCGTAATTTTGGAAGATTTCACATCCGCACACCCCGAACACTTCCATGTCACCTTAGGTGATGTTATCACATTACATCTCTTAACGTTTTACCAATTGTGGGGGAATGCAATGGTGGCTTGGATCAACCTTCATTTTTTCCTGTAATTATATTTACATAGACACGTAACCCCTTAGATAAACCATGGTTTGGATTGCAGGACTACTTCAGAGAATTATCTTCTTTGTGACTTGGGTCCCTGCAATGCCTTATGGTCATTGATCTTGATGTATCATGATCATTATCACTATGGTTCCTCCAAATTTTAACTATGTTACGTAACCTTGGGCCCCACTAACCCTTCTCATAGAGTATGCCACATGGTGGAATACTAGCAACATCATCTGAACCCACCACATCTACTCTTTCTTTTCAGAACATCGAGCTTCAGGAGTTTGTGCGACAACACATCCCATTGTCCCGACAGCCGAAATCTTCAAATTACAATCTCCCCTTCTTCTTGATCCAATGATGAAGCTATTTCCTCTAGATTTATGGTGTAGATCTCTCTCATGACTTTGAGGTTTCGGGTTTTGGGCTTTTATGCCTCTATGCACCCCTCTTCTCCCGATTGCCAAAATCCAAAGGGTTTCTAGGATAGCCCTCCTGTACCTTCTCCATATATGATGGTCATAATGAATTTCCTTTTTGTCCAAACAGATCCTACAGATCCCATAATCCAAGTGTTGAGTTCTCTTTCTTAGTGGTCAAATACCACACTGGCTGTAGTTTTATTCTACCACTACCCCTCCTAAGCTTCATAACATGACCAATGTAACCCATTGGCACTCATAAACAATATAAGGTTCGAAATTGGTTCCTTCAAACACCATTTCCACTCGAAACCATGGGTCCAAAGACCACTTATCCAACCCATCTAGGCTCAGTGTTGAAAACATGGCTCTTATACCATATTCTAACATCACTGGGCCTTCAACCCCACTGTCAAGCAACATTACTATGAAAAAACATTCTCATATTTATATAAATAACATGCATTAAATAAAATGAACACATTTAACTAAAAAATACAGATTAATCAAAGGATTACTGCTAACATACATAAATAATGGAATTAATAGTAATTCATTATTGCAACAGAATACATGACAATATTGTAAGCATCACAAAAAAGCATTTAATTGAAATTAAACACATGCATATACTTATCTTTTAAACTGTAGTAACTCCACAAACCACATCCATGCCTTCCACAAACCTCACAGCCTTATACCATTCTTCTCATCATGCTCAGCAATACGTCACCCCCAAGCTGGGACCAAGCTCCACCCAGGGCAAGGGAATACTAAACTAGGATGAGTTTACAAGAAAAGTACACAATACAAATGAAAGGGTTATCTCCAGGAGTCTTCTTCAACCCATTATTCATGGACTCTCATTTCCCACATGCCTGTTCCACCTGGGAGTATACACCTTCACAAGAACAATCCATCGATGCTTCACCTCCCTTTCTGGGTCTCAACAATAGGCCAGATCAAGAATTCTCATAGCTTTGTAGCTGCTATTGGAATCTCTCTAGGATAAAACCCCTTCCCAGGAGACTCTCACACCTAGAGAGAGCTTCTCACAGGCCTGAGAACATGCCTCTTCTACCATGGGCCTGAAAACCCAGTTCTTCAACCAATTTTCAACTTAATTCCTGGAAGTTCAGGACAACAACATATTTTGGTTAACTCACAGGTGACAACAGCCACAGGAAAATTGGGTGTGGACATCTTGAAAAATGACAACAACTAACTAAGACACAACATGGTTTAGATAACACTAGTCTTAGGATGCGTGACAAGAAATCCATGCAGAGGTTGAACACAGACTCGATGGTTCATATGGAGGGTGTATTGGCTTCTCACGAAAACATCACAGGCTTGGGGTTTCAAGGCTACGTCAGGGTATGCATGCAAAGATTAGATGAAATTCTTAGTTTTAGAAAATCGATGATAGAATGGAGGAGGAACCTCAAACTCAGCTGATGCTTCAGATTTTAACTACATGCACCCAAGTCGACACTTGTCTTCTTGGAGCTGCAGGTTGTCCCTTTTTCACACTTGGAGCTACATGCGTTGCCTCTCCTAGGACTTAGGATAAAAACATGTTTTGTCACACAACTTTAGAATAATAATAAAAATATTATTCTCAAGGACTTAAGCCCCTAAGCTTAGCCTCACTTTACAAACTTTCAACCCCTTTTCCCTTACCCACCCTGTGGAAGATTAGTCCCCCATCAATCTTTCTTTGTGGTCGGTCTGTGCATAGTGATGTTCATATATGATATTAATGATCTATATAATTACATATAAAAAAATAGGTTTCTGGCATTAATACTTAAGCTCTCTACCCTAATAAACACATAAGCCCACTAGCTTAAAAATACTTGACTCACCAGCCTACAAACATGATTTACAATTCATAAACATGACTACAACAGGGCTCATCCTTGGGGGTATTACATAGGAGATTGTTTTGTCATGATCCAACTATTTTGTGAGTGATCCCATGGAGGTTGTCATGAGTTGATTGTTACTATGATCAATATATTGAATATACAATCATAGATACCTATTCATGAATCATGTTGGAGAGATAAATTGAAGAGATGGGTTGTCAGGCCCATGGAATGTTGGATTGAAGAGGTGGGTTGTTAGGCCCATGGAAGATTTTTTTTTTCTTCAGGTGAGAGAATTGTTGGGAATTGTTTCTCGAGGTGTCAAACTACAGTGACATGGCTCTAAGAATTCTTTCCTGGACTATTTTTGAATCCATGAAACAGAAGTGGGGTAGCTGAAATACTATTTACAAGAGAAGGGGCACACTTCATGGGGTGGGACATGCATGTGGGGAATGAGAGAATGTAGGTTTTTAGTGTGAATTGACATCTATGGTGAACTTTCCTGAAATTAAGTCACCTATGTATCAGTTATGTGTGATTGAATTCATGTAGAGTGATATACTTTATGCTGGTTGGGAACTCTTGCCCAAGTGGATATTAGCCCCATCTCAGGGGTGACCCACTATTGAGATTTATGAATAGTGTGGTTTAAGGATGGGGGGAACGTGGAAGGTCTGCCCACATTTTGTGTCTTTTATTCACAAGATAAGTTCCAATTTGTGTGTTAAATATGTTTGCAATTATATTCATGGAATTGTTGTCATGATTTTATGTTGTTTATGTTGTTTTTATAATTTTATTATGAATTATGTATAAATCTATTTAGAAAATGTATGTAATCATGTGTTGCAGAGTTTCTATATGTTTTTTTTAATTAGGGACAGAGTCGTTTTAGAGCAATTTAAGTGTAACTTCTTGTAAATTGGTATCAGAGCATTAACCGAACGTGATAAGAAGTAGCATGATAAGTAGTAGCCTGGGTGGCGAGGTTATTACAATATGTTATCAGAGCCTAGTATACAAAAATGAGACAGGATAGGTCAAGTTATCATGTCAAAGTGATTTTCGCAAAGAATTGAATTTGGGAGTGGCCAAATTTTAAAGTTTTATTGTGTCCATGATAGAAAATTGAAGCAACTGAGAGGAATTGGTTAAAATCTCCAACTTCTGTTGCTAAATTTATGAAGGAATTGGGAAAATTTGCATTGGAAATGTCAACCAGTGGCACACTTATGAATTATTGTGCAAAGGTTGAATTTAAGTATACAAGAATGTTGTGGTGGGAAATCCCTCTATGGACTAGCATTTAGGGTTATATTATGCATGAAGATAAGACCAAAAGAATCCTACTTTATACCATCATCCCAGACCTAATCCCCATTTATTTTAAGCAAATGCATGGTTAAATGAACATGCCTTGTTCCAGACATTCGATGTCGATTCTTATTCATGCTTGATCGCTTGCTAGCATCTTTCCTTCCAAGACTGAACTACGTACAAAACAAGCAACAAACTCTACATGCATTTGTTCTACAGATTAATGGATTAGAGATTCAAACATATATTCACTAAACTATGAAGAACTCATATAGTGGGATGGGAAAAGCATTTCTTTATTATTAACTTTAATGAATCAACTTACAATGTTGAGACCAACCAGTGCTCCATGAACTTGATCTTGGGCTCCTCTTCAAATGTTCTCCAACTTCTTTGCTTTCTATCTCTCTTTGCACCAGGATGGCTAAAGGGTTGGGACAATGGGAATGTGAAATTGGGTAGAGTTTCTTTACTCTTATTATCCTCTTCCAAATAGGACCCCTAACCCTTCTTTTATAGGCTAGAAGAAGCTAGGTATTTGGATGAACACTCGGCCATGCATGGCAGGAAGATTCAGTTAACTCACCCAAAGTTGTGTGTTCTGTCAACAACTTTCCATTTTTCATGCTTTTGTAGGTGCACACGGGTTGTTCTAGGTCAACTAGCATGTACAGCTGTGTAGTTATGGAGTAGGGCATGTGGGCCCTTATAAAAGAGGTTTTTTTTTTAAGAGTTGTTCAGCAGTGCTTTGGAAAATAAGGGATTTGAGATGGCTTGATGTCAGGTAAGCATGTATGGTGAAAATTAGGGTTCTAACAGAGTCCCCCTAATATGTGAGGTCATAAGAGCATCTGATGGCCGAAATACATTACCAATCTTTACTGATGTGTCGAACAACTGAGCCCAGGGACCAGGAACTAGGAGGCGACATCTGCAAAATAACAAATGTCTCACCGAAGCAGGCATACCCATGCTTGGGATAAAATAGAATCATGGATACCAATTAAATGCACTGTAGATCCATGTCAAATAACTATATAATGTGTAGCCGCGAGAAATACACAACAGAGATACATCTCAAAATACAAAAGATATACATATAGAGTATCCATCTTCTAGAAGTTGATACAGCCTGATGGTTGGAGATGAGATCTTCAGAGCTCGAGAAACAACTTCAAAAACTTCGAAACTCAAGGTAGGAGTGTAATATGAGTGTACAACTTCACTACCCAGAGGTCTTTGATGGCTCGTCGATCATGGACTAGATAATATTGATGATCATACTGAAGTCTTCATTGATTTCAAACCAGGACTTGATTGGACATTAAGGATGGTCGAGTATGAGGGCAAGAGACAAATTGCAGAGGGGTCGACTCAGGCTTGGTAGAAATTTCCCTTGGACAACAACACGACAAATGATGAGACTTAGGCATCATGGAATTAATCATAAGTTTACGAAGCAGGAGGCAACACAAACTCTCCATATGTTTGGAAGAGTAACCAAACGGAGGAGGACACAACTCTATGTAGCAAGAATAGCTTCCTAAGGTTGTTTTACATCCCATAGTTTGATGAAAAAACTGACAGATGTGCTTTATCCAAGGGCGACTCATTATGATGCCAATAAAGAAAATACTTTTCCCTTCCTCTTTTTGGGGTATATTTGATTTTTTTTGTCTTTTTCAATAATTTTGGAAAAAATAATAAATGAATGTTATGTTACAATGGAGGAACGAGTGTTACAAACATATAAGTTCAAGGCACAAGGATAAGAATGATGTTCATAATAATGATACTCAGGAAAAATACTCCGAGGGCCAAGGTTGTTAAGATGCATAAGCAAAGTGCTACAAGGCTGGCGTATAAGGTATGCAAATGCAGTTAGCAAAACACACAATGCTAATGTCCTTCGATGTAAGTTTGACGAGCCCAGAGAAGGTAAGATCGATGGTTTTTCATTTTTAGAGAGTCTAAAAAAACATAAACGGAGACTCCTTGGGGTACCTTTTTCGAAGATAGTCTAGTCGGTTTGAAAAAGGGGTAAACTAGCACAGACAAGACGTCTATTCAAAACCATTTTAATGAGTGTGAGAAAGACACGATCACTTGGCCATTTTTTCATTTTTAAGGAGTCTAAAAAAATCTTAACTATGGACTCCGTCAAGAATGTTCTTCTAGACCAGTTTAATGAGTGTGAAAGAATAAGGTCACTCGACAATCTTTTCAATTTTAGGGAGTCTGAAAAGAGCTTAACTATGGCCTTCGTGGGGGTTATTTTTTCGTAAATTTAGTCCCTCAGTCCTGAAAAAGTGGTAAAATGATACTTGAGAGTACTCTTCTAGAGAACTGAAGTTCCATAGAGTATACCTTTGTTCGTACTATTGACCATCCAGACTGAAAAAGGGGTAAACTACCCCCAGACAGACATGACTTCAAATTTCAGTTTAACAAGTGTGAAAGGCCACAAGATCGCTCAACAATATTTTCATGTTTAGAGGGTCTAAAATGGGCTTAAAGGAAGACTCATAGAGGTTACTTTTCTCAGTTAATCTGGATGAGATCGAAAAGCATAAATGTAGTCTCACCAAATGTTTCTTTCAGATCTCAAAGTGAGCTTGAAAAACAACAAAGTTAGTTCATGATCGACGCTTTGTGGGTCCATGCATGGCATCTCCTTGGGGGAGAAGCATGCTCCGACGAAAAAAATTTCTATGAAACCAGGGGTTTTGGAGATATTGATAGGTATCATTTCAACAATGGTTTCCATATTACCCTCAGCATAGATCTTGTGTGTAGCTAAGGTATTAATAGGACAATACCTATCTCCAATCATAGTCAACATGAATTCTCTGGCCTCAATTCTGCTTAACTCTAGGAGGAAGTATGATCTGTGATGAATATCATCCCAGGGTTTCAGAGGGAAAGACTAATTCTAATGAATCGGTGTCAGTGAGAGAACCTTGAGCCCAAGTAGGCTCTAGAAGTGGATCAAACTCTTGTGCAAGAGTTGGATCAGTGTTGGTTGAAGTTTGTTGGACTAAAGAGTATGCTACTTCAACTGCGGACAAGGTCATTTACATGCATGGGTGCCATGACCCATCCATCGTGACCGATGGGGAAGGAAGTATCCATGGATCATCGAAGTAAGTCGTGCGAAATGACAAAACTTGACAAATCTCAACCTTATGGTGATTGGATATAAACTTGATATCTCCTTGAGGGAGAGGGTAATCGAAGGTGCCCATTAAAGATGGGCACAAACCAACCCCTATGTTGACTGCACCTGGTTGAGGATTATCAATCATTGAGATCGTGGATGCCCCTAATGAAGGGTCGGGTCTAGAGAAAGACAATTGATCGATGGTCACTATCAGGCCCTCATGTGGGAACAACACGACCTAGAAAACTGTAGCAACCACAGCTTGCATGGCATAAGTCCAAATCCTTCCTAACAAGAGGTTATAGTCGAGGGGTGCATCAACTACCTCTACCTCGACACACATGGTCTTCCCTCCTAAATGCATGGGGAAAGAGGGAATGATGCCATGTGGTCGAAACGAATGATCGTCAAAAGCAGTGAGGAGAGTAGATGATGGAGACAAAATAGGTTGGCCAATGGACTTCCAACATGCCAACGACATAACGCATGTTGAGGCTCCCTCATCAACCACCATGCAGAAGATATTCTAAGTAAACGTTTTCGTGGGATATGCCACTACTATATGAAACGCTATGTGGTAAGGCAGATAAGGTTTTAGGTCGATTGTATCTAGCATGATTGTACCTAGATTACAAGTCTCAATAGATCCTAAAGCTATTAACAAGGCTTTCCTCTAGGAAGGGCAGCTTTGGAGGACTTCCAAAGCGAACATCACATAGTGGTCTAATCCCGTCTCTGGTGGCGGCCACAACCCCTTCACACCAAGTGCGATAGGCCCTCCATTCTCATACGATATGCCTAGTTTAGGTACAAGTCCTGTACTTTCCTACTCCACTTCACAGACTTCAGGTCTGGGGGCAGGGATCTCTAACACTCCTCTACAAGGAAACATAGGGGGCACTCCTGCTCCTTTTAATGCTTTCCTTTATGGGGGAGATCATGCATTTTTTCTACAAATTAATGGATTAGAGATTCAAACATCTATTCACTAAACTATGAAGAACTCATATAGTGGGACAGGAAAATCACTTCTTTACTATTAACTTTAGTGAATCAACTTACAATGTCAAGACCGACCACTGCTCCACGAACCTGATCCTAGGATCGTCTTCAAATGTCCTCCAACTTCTTTTCTTTGTATCTCTCTTTGCACAAGGATGGCTAAAGGGTTGGGACAATGGGAATGTGCAATTGGGTAGATTTTCTTTACTCTTATTCTCCTCCTTCAAATGGGACCCCTAACCCTTCTTTTATAGGCTAGAAGAAGATAGGTATTTGGACGAACCCTTAGCAATGCATGGTTGGAAGATTCAATTAACACACCCAAAGTTGTGTATTCCATCAACAAATTTCCTTTTTTCATGCTTCTAAAGGTCCACACGGGATGTGGTGGGTCAGCTAGCATGGACATTGTATATCCACGTGGGATGTAGTGGGTCAACTAGCGTGGACTTTTAAAAATGGAGTTTTTAGAAGAGTTGTTCAGTAGTGTTTTGGAAAAGAAGGAATCTGAGATAGCCTGATGCTAGGTAAGAATGTATGGAAAAAATTAGGTTTATAACAGATGCCCCCTAATGTGTGAGGTCAGAAGAGAATCTGATGGCCGAAATACATTACCAATCTTTACTGATGTTCCGAACAAGTGAGCCCAGGAACTAGGAACCGGGAGGATCCATCTGCAAAAATAACAATTGTGTCACTGAGGCGGGCATACCCATACTCAGGATAGAATAAACGCATGGATACCAATCAAATACACCATAGATCCATGTCATATAACTATATAAAGTGTACCCACGAAAAGTACACAATGGAGCTACATCTCGAAATCAAGAAATATATACATGTAGAGTATCCATATTCATAGAAGCTGATAAGGCCTTATGGCTGGAGATGAGGGCTTCGGAGCTTGAGAAACAACTTCAAATCTTCAAAACTTGGGTAGGAGTGTAATATGAGTGTACGACTTCACTACCTAGAGGTCTTTGATGGCTTGTCGGTCATGGACTAGAGAATCTTGATGATCAGACTCAAGGCTTCATTGATTTTGAACAAAGACTTGATTGGACATTAAGGATGGTCAGTTATGAGGGTAAAAGACAAACTGTAGAGGGGCTGACTCGGTCTTGGTAGAAAATTCCCTTGGACAACAACACAACAAATGATGAGACTTAGGTAGCATGGCATTAATCAAAAGTTTACGAAGCAGGAGGCAACACAAACCCTCCATATGTTTGGAAGAATAACCAAATGGAGGAGGACACAACTCTATGTTGCGAGAACAACTTCCTAAGGTTGTACTACATCCCAGGGTTTGATGAACAAACAGAAAGATTTGTTTTATCCAAGGGTGACTCATTATGTTGCTAATAAATAAAATACTTTTCCCTTCCTCTTTTTGGGGTATATATATATATATTTTTTTTTTTTCAATGATTTTGGAAAAAAGAAGGAATGTTACATTACAATGGAGGAATGAGTGTTACAAACATACAAGTTCAAGGTGCAAGGACATGACTGATGTTCAAAATAATGATACTCAGGAAAAATCCTCTGGGGGCAGAGGGTGTTAAGACACAGAGGCAAAGTGCTACAAGGCTTGCATATAAGGTATGCCTTAGATGGTTCAGTTGGGAGCAAAATGGAGCCAACATTTAGACCAAAGATGTGGGTATGAAAATTCAATTAACAAAACACACAATGGTAATGTCCTTCGATGTAAATTTAACAAGTATAGAGAAGGTAAGATCGGTGGTTTTTCATATTTAGAGAGTCCGAAAAAATGTAAAAGGAGACTCCATTGGGGTACCTTTTTCGAAGATAGTCTAGTCGGTTCGAAAAAGGGGTAAACTAGAACCGACAAGATGTCTATTCAAAACCATTTTAATGAGTGTGAGAAAGACAAGATCACCCGACCATTTTTTCATTTTTTAGGAGTCTGAAAAAATCTTAACTATGGACTCCGTCATGAATGTTCTTTTGGACTAGTTTAACGAGTGTGAGAGAATAAGGTCACTCAGTGATCTTTTCAATTTTAGGGAGTCTGAAAAGAGATTAACTATGGACTCCGTGGGGGTTCCTTTTTTGTAAATTTAGTCCCTCAGGCCTGAAAAAGGGTTAAAATGATACCTGAGAGTACTCTTCTAGAGAACTAAAGTTCCATAGAGTATACCTTTGTTTGTATAGTTGATCATCTAGACCAAAAAAGGGGTAAACTACCATCAGACAAATGTGACTTCAAATTTCAGTTTAACAAGCATGAAAGGCCACAATATCACTCGGAATCATTTTCATATTTAGAGGGTCTGAAAAGGGCTTAAAAGAAGACCCGTAGAAGTTATTTTTCTCAGTTAATATGGACGATATCGAAAATCATAAATGCAATCTCACCAGATGTTTCTTTTGGATCTCAAAGCGAGCTTGAAAAAAAACAAAGTTAGCTCATGATTGACACTTTGTGGGTCGATGTCAAGTATCTCCTTAGGGGAGCAGTATGCCCTGATGAAAACATTGTCTATGATGCCAGGTGTTCTGGAGATATTTATTAGTATGGTTTCACTGATGGTTTCCATTTTACCCTCAGCATAGACCTCATGTGTGGCTAAGGGATTAATAGGACAAGACCTATCTCCAGTCATAGTCAAGGTGAATTCTCTGACTTCGATTTTGCTTAACTTTGGGAGGAAGTAAGATCTGTGATGAAGATCGTCCAAGGTTTGTTCAGACTAGTCATTGCCTCAATGATTGCTTCATCAGAGGGAAATACTAAGTCTAATGAATCAATGTCAGTGAGAGAACCTTGAGCCCAAATAGGCTCTAGTGTCAGATCTAACTCTTATGCAAGAGTTAGATCTATGTCAGCCAAATATTGTTGGACTAAAGAGTATTCTACTTCAACTATGAACAAGGGAGTGGACATGCCTGGATGC